>CM038145.1:496655463-496735144 GCA_021437245.1 Aegilops speltoides
ATTTAAATGCTTTAGCTAGAGAGTTATTTGTTTGTTGCATTTAAGTGTTGTATGAACTTTATGTATGAACTTGTATTAATTTGGTCTATTCGGTGTTGTGTAATGAAGATGAGCCGGCAATGGATGTACGATGACCGATGCTCTCCCGTTCGTTGAGGGCATGCATACTTTTCGCTATGCTAAGGCAAACAAGCGGGCGGATGGTTTTATGCCTTGTCCATGTCTTGGCTGTAAGAATGGTCGCAATTACTCTATGTCAAGAACCATTCATGTCCACTGTTTGAGTCGGTTTCATGCCCCACTATAATGTTTGGACCAAGCACGGAGAAAGAGGGGTTATGATGGAAGACAATGAAGAAGAAGAGGACGACGACAACTATCCCGGCCATGGGTTCCCTGAATACGATGATACAACAATGGGGAAGAAGCTGAGCGGTAATGCGGAAGAAGCTGAGCCGCAATGCGGGAAGAAGTTGAAGAAGAGGCATCGATGAGCCCGCTGATGATCTAGGTCGGGCCATTGCCGATGCAAAGAGAAATCTAGCAAGTGATTTGGAGAAGAAGAAGTTGCAAGCATGTTAGAGGATCACAAAAAAATGTTGTACCCGAATTGCGTAGGTGACAAGAAAAAGCTGGGCACCACACTGGAATTGCTGCAATGGAAGGCAGAGAATGGTGTATCTGACAAGGGATTTGGAAAGTTGTTGGTAATGATAAAGGATATGCTTCCAAAGGACAATGAATTGCCCGAGAGTACGTACGAAGCAAAGAAGGCTGTCTGCCCTCTAGGGTTAGAGGTGCAGAATATACATGCATGCCCTAATGATTGCATCCTCTACCGCGGTGAGTACGAGGATTTGAACGCTTGCCCGGTATGTGGTGCATTGCGCTATAAGATCAGCCGCGATGAGCATGGTGATGTCGAGGGCGAGCGCCCCAGGAAGAAGATTCCTGCCAAGATGATGTGGTATTCTCCTATAATAGCATGGTTGAAACTTTTGTTCCAAAACAAAGAGCATGCCAAGGCGATGCGATGGCACAGAGAAGACCGTAAGAAAGACAGAAAGTTGAGAGTACCCGCTGACGGGTCGCAGTGGAGAAAAATCGAAAGAAAGTACAAGAAGGAGTTTGCAGATGATGCAAGGAGCGTATGGTTTGGTCTAAGCGCAGATGGCATTAATCCTTTTGGGGAGCAGAGCAGCAACCATAGCACCTGGCCTGTGACTCTATGTTTGTATAACCTTCCTCCTTGGTTGTGCATGAAGCGGAAGTTCATTATGATGCCAGTGCTCATCCAAGGCCCTAAGCAACCCGGCAATGACATTGATGTGTACCTAAGGCCATTAGTTGAAGAACTCTTACAACTATGGAATGGAGCAGTGTACGTGCGTGGGATGAACACATGGGGAAGAATTTGACCTAAAGGCGTTGCTGTTCGTGACCATCAATGATTGGCCTGCTCTCAAGTAACCTTCGGTGACAGACAAACAAGGATACCGCGGATGCACGCCTTGCTTGGATGATACCGACAAAGATATATTTGAATAGTTGTAAGAAGATGTGTACAGGGACATTGTCGATTTCTTTCGAGCAGCATCCGTAAGAAAGAAAGGCAAGCATTTCAAAGGTGAGGCGGATCACGGACGAAGCCTTGCCACCGTCTTAGTGCTGATGTACATGATATGGTCAAGGATTTGAAGGTGATATTTGGAAAGGGTCTGGCGGACAACCTGTTCCGAAGGACGCTGACGGACGCGCACCCATGTGGAAGAAGAAATCTATATTTTGGGACCTGCCATATTGGAAAGACCTAGAGGTCCGCTCCGCAATCGACGTGATGCACGTGATGAAGAATCTTTGCGTGACCCTGCTTGGCTTCTTGGGCGTGTATGGGAAGACAAAAGATACACCGAGGCACGGAGGACCAGCAACGTATGCACGGAGAAGACGACATACATCGTGGTCTTGCAAGCTACGCTCTTACCAAAGAAGAGAAGGAAATCTTCTTTGAATGCACCGCCGATATTAAGGTACCGTCGGCTTCGTCGAATATAAAGGGAATAATAAACATGGCGGAGAAAAAGTTCCGAACCTAAAGTCTCATGATCGCCACGTGATTATGACGCAATCGCTTCGGTTGCATTGAGGGGCTTCTACCGAAAACGTTCGATTAGCCATTGTGAAGCTATGTGCATTTCTCAATGCAATCTCGAAGGTAATCGATCCGAAAATCATACCAAGGTTCTGAGAATGATTTGGTGCAATGTCTTGTCAGTTTTGAGTTGGTGTTCCCACCATCCTTCTTCAACATCATGACGCACGTCCTAGTTCACCTATGTGAAGAGATTAACGTTTTGGGTCCTGTATTTCTACACAATATGTTCCCCTTTGAGAGGTTCATGGGAGTCTTAAAGAAATATGTTCATAACCGTGCTAGGCCAGAAGGAAGCATCTCCAAGGGCCATCAAAATGAGGAGGTCATTGAGTTTTGTATTGACTTTATTCGACCTTAAGCTGATTGGTGTTCTGAATCGCGCATAAGGGCAAATCTGGATGGAAAAGGCACGCTAGGAGGGGAACAAATAATATGTATGGACGGACATTCTCTCACCAAGCACACTACACAGTTCTACTGAATTCCACCTTGGTAGCTCCGTATATGGATGAACACAAGAATTTGCTACGCTCCAAACACCCGGCGGTCTCGATGACCGGATTACATGTGAACAAACCAGAGTTTCGCCAACTGGTTGCGAACACGCACCATGCATGACACCTCTATTGAAGATGACCTGTACTTGCTGTCCCAGCTACCATCTTGAATATAATGACTTTCAAAGGGTACGAGATAAATGGTAATACATTTTACACGATCGCCCAAGATAAGAAGAGCACCAACCAAAAGCAGTGGTGTCCTTTGATGCGTAAACCAAGACGGAAAGGAAACATATTATGGTTATATACAGGGACATATGGGAACTTGACTATCGACGTGGTTTAAAGGTCCCTTTGTTTCGTGCAAATGGGTCAATATGACACGAGGCGGGTAACGGAAGACCCGCGATGACGGAATGACAACAAGGATCTCAACAATCTTGCGTATGCAGACAAACCATTCGTCCTAGCCAATGATGTGGCACAGGTTTTCTATGTGAAGGACATGTCTACCAAGCCAAGAAAAGAAAATATAAGGAAGCGAATGCATCGTCACGATGAGCCAAAGCGCACATAGTTCTTTACGGGAAGAGAAACATCGTGGGAGTGGATGACAAGACAGACAAGTCAAGATTATGAAAAGTTTGATGAAATTGCTCCATTCACAAAGTGAATATTGACCCGAGCATCCCGTTAAATGATGAAGATTTTCCATGGTTACGGCGCAAAGGGACACACGCGAAGAAAAAGTTTCACACCCAAAGATCTCGGATGTGATCGGCTTCACTATCATCACTTTCTTCTCGTGTTTCACACCCGTGAGGGAATGTCTGTAATAGTTAGGGTAGTTATGTGTTTTGGCATTTGAAACGAAGAAATTTTATGTGCAAACAAATTCTTTTCATGCATTTACTGATTTTTTCCAATTAAATGACCCTGAAATTGAAAAGCATTTCAAATGAACTCGAAAAGGTTGAAAGTTGGCATGGTATCATAATTTCATACAAATAGCATGTGCAAGAAAGTAGAGAGGGTTACGGCAAAAGCTGGATGCACTTCGTACAAAATGGACAATCTCTTTGAAGTATCGGGGTTTCAAGCGAAAACTGAACTGTTACAAAGGCATTTCATTTTTAAATAACCTAAGCATTACTAAATTGAATATAATGATAAAACACACTAATATTAAACATAAGAAAAAGATTCACTGAAAAACTTTTTCAAAGTTAAGTTACTCACAAACTAGTGATTCACACTAATTTCAAATAATTCAAAATTTAAACTATTCAAATTTGAAAACTACGGCACTAACAGAAAGTTTGTAATTTTTGTACCTAAAGCAAAAATATTCACAAAGAGACTCTAAATACACAAAAAAAACACAAAAATAAATAAAGCAAAAAAATAAAAAAATGCGAAAAAGAAAAAAAAATTATAAGAAAATGTTGGGGCGCCGCCTTTGGGCTGCCAGGACCTAGGGTGTGCAAATGCAGGCCCAGAAGGGCCAGCAGGCTCACTGCAGGCAGCGCCATAGTTAGGCCCGAAGCCTGCTATATAGAGGACTTGAAAGGGCGGCCGGGCTGGGTTTATAAACCAGTCTGGCTGCCCTTCGCTCAGCGAGTGGGACTAAACATAGCGCATCATGGTGGCAGCAAGACCATTAGTATCGGTTGGTGGCTCCAACCGGTACTAAAGAGGGCCTTTAGTACCGCTTGGTGCCACGACCGGTACTAAAGGGGTGCGGTTCCGCCGCTTGGCTCGGCAAAAGCAGGCCTTTAGTACCGGTTGGTGGCTCCAACCGGTACTAAAGGCGCCTCTATATATACAACATGTCCGAAAATTTTGTTTTCCCTCTCTGTTTGTTCCTCTGTTTCCGTCTCCGTCGCCGCTGCCTGCCCTCGATCGTCTCCGTCGCCGCCCCGTCCCGCCGCCGCCCCCGTCCCGCCGCCTGCCCGCCCCGTCGTCAGCGCTGCCCCCATCCCGTCGCGCCGTCCCCGCCGTCGCCGCCCCAGCCATCACCTCGCTGCCGCCTCGCTGCGCCCGCCAGTGAGCTCTCCCCTCTAACCCTCTCCCTCGCCCCTACGGCCACCATGGGCGCCGCCCCTCCCAGCCCATACACACACACAAGCATGCATGATGAACACACACACACACACACGTACATATGTATGAATTAATGCATGTATATATTAGTATATACGTATTTTGTATGTTTAATTAGTTTAGATTATTTAGATTATTATTTTTCACTATTATATATGTATGAATGCATGTTAGATGGATATAATTAGTGTTTAATTAGTATGGAAATTTTTATATAATGTTGTTTTTCAGTTTTTAATGGATGTATAGAAGTTGTGTTTTCTGTTTTAGTGTTAGATGCTTAATTAGTATGAAATAGTATATAGATTTTTGACATATGCAATGATAGCATAATTAGTGTTATATAGAAATGTTAGAAATTTTAGTTATCAAAATCCAATCATTAAAAAATGTTACTTTTTGGGCATATAGCTAGTATTTGTTCTCGACGATGCCGGCCCGCATCCTCGCCGTCGTCCGTCATGACGACGACGTCCAGCCGACCCATGTCCGGACTGGGCTCACGGCTGGCACCGGGAGGTGCTGCTCGAGGGCGCGCTGCTTGATGAGGAACCCGCCCCGGGTCCGTCGTCGACCCCGATCTCGTTTGATGGCGTTCACGTGGGCGATTTGATGCGGAGGGACCCGGCCCGCGGAGGTGGTACGTCTCCGTGTCGTGGAGGAGGACGAGCACGTCCATCGCTACATGGTTGCGTTAGAGGCGGCAGTTCTCCAATACTGGCAGCTTCTTGAGGATCTCACTTCAGCTATGATCCCGTGAGGTTCCTTCTCTTTGGGTGTCCACCGCCACGCCGCATGAACCGCGAGTGTCCTAGATTCTTCAGTAGTATTCGATCTTTATTAGCTACCTAGCGATGATGTACTATTCAATATTATATATTATTCGAGACGATGTATTCAAGATTATATCTATTATTCTAGATGATGTATTCGAGATTATATCTATTATTCGAGACGATGTAATTTGAATACAATACCGACAGAGAGGAGAACATACCATGTTCGATATGATCTGCGAGCGGATGATGATCGAATGAAGAAGATTATGACGGTTCGAATTTCTAAACAACACGGAGAGGGTGATATGATATTCGATCGCGACGACCGAATTGATGAAGCCATGAACTACGATTATGACGATGACGAAGAACATGTTGATCCTGAAACAACAAAGACCAGCGAGGTATATATATTTATATAAGCAGGCATCTGGTGATCATCACATGTTTTAAATGACTTGAAGATATATTAACAAATCGATCTTTGTTCTTTCAACCATCCGGATCGAGCAAATCTTCAGGCAAAAGGACGAAACGAGGCCTGAACAAAAAGTTGAAGCAGGGCGTAAAGTACAATATCGAGGCATGCAACCCTACTGGCGAACCATTAGCGCCTAAAAAGATTGCGGACAAGTTCATTCGTCAGTGCGGAGTTCTTGTGAAGGACCAACTCCCGATCAAACTTCAAGAATGGAGAGAGCCAACAAAGCCACGTCTAGATGTTACTTTTGTCGACAAGAATCAAAAAGATCTGTTTTGGGATACTCTCATGGAACATTTCACCCTACCAGATCATTTCACAGAAGCAGATGTGCAGAAAGTCAAGGACGCTGCTCTTAGGAAGATGGCGGTTGCATTCAAGAACCACAAGAATCGTGAATGGAACAAGTACGTCAAGGAGGAAGGAAGACTCCAGATTCAAGGGAACACTAGAGAACCAACGTGCTCATTGGGACGATTTCGTGAAATTCAAGGATTGAATTAGCTAAGGAACGGTCGAGAATAAACAAGAAGAATGCCAAAAAAGGATAAGTTCCATAAGTCAGGGGCCGGTGGCTATCGGTGGCAATGCCTAAGTGGGATAAGTCCGAGAAAGAGATGGAGGATGCAGGTGTCACTCCGACACTAAGAGCTGGCCCCAGTCGGGACTTGGTTCTATGCGCATGGGGGAGTTGGACCCGGAGACAGCAATGTTTCGATGAGGTCAAGTCTGAAGGGAGCCGATGATGCGATACTTGTTGCAATAGAAGAGGCACGATCGGGGGTGTTCCATACCAACAGAGAGAACGACGAGCTTACGCGTGCCCTGGGAATGAACACCCAGGAAGAACACGAGGCAAGGGCGCTATTCCGTGGTATGAGGGGTTTTTAGAATGGAACACCGACTACAGAACCCGTGCGAGAAAGAAGATTGCGGAGGAGAAGAAGAAGAAGATGGAGGAGGAGCAGAGGAAGCGGGACTATGAACGCCTTCAAGGCCTAGAAGCAAGTCAAGCGGAATTGGCAGTCAAATTCCAGCGGCAGCAGGAGCAGATCGACTCACTTACCCAGCAAAGGGGGTCTTAGCAGCTGCAGCAGCTAGCGGATGATCGAGCATTGGATAGCACCGACCCATCCATGCCGAGAAGCAGCGTGGGTTCCGTCCCGGACGATGCAATGCTGGGTAGATATCCCGTGGATGACATCACGGAGAACACTAACTGCGAGCTACATGTCAAAACGAAGAACATATCCATGAAGGTGGCGGACGGCGTTGCTTTTACAAATCCCCCCGAGGCAACCTTCCATTGCAACCAGATTCCAGCGGGCTATGCTCGTGTCTTGGTTGATGAGGTGGTGGACCCACCATATTCGGAGCTACAGCTTGACATTCCTGGAGGTGACGGCGAGCTCTTTCTCGGAGAGGCCAAACATCGTATCATCCTATGGAAAAAGGATTGCATCATCTTTCGAAGGCCACCGACACCGCGTCAGCCGACTCCTCGTTGAAGTCCGCCATCGAGTCAGCAGACTCCCGCTCCTGCAAGTCCACCAAGTCCGGCAAAGTGTCAGGCCACTCCTCCTCCAAGTCCGGCAAAGTGTCGAGCCACCTCCTCCTCCAAGTCCGCCACAGCGTCGACGTCCACTCCTCCTCCAAGTCCGGCACAACCTCAGCCACTCCTCCCGTCCAACTCAGCCCGTCGGCCGTCTCCACCGCCTCGGAATCGCAGAAGAGACACCCCGCAGCTATGGTGCGTGGCGCACGAGTCGAGGTAGTACAGAAGTACAAAGGAGGCAAGCGATATAAATATGGTCCAAGCCTCATGCCTCTTCCGTGAGGGCTTATGACAGGTCAGGAGGAAATCGCAGCCATATCGAAGGCCGAGGTGGAAGCCCATTTTGCATCGAAACCGCCACCGCCGCCAAGGGAGAAAGTGCACGAGGAAGCGATTGACCACTTCATTCAGATGGCTCAACCACCAGCTCCCAAGCCTGCTGACACAGACTATGAGCGCCACATCGAAGTTAAATCGAGCACGTCTACAAAGGAGGCGAGCACATCTACATCGGGATCGAGCAAACAAGAAGCAGCTGTCAAAAATGCGGAAAACAATTCCCAATTTGGAGAACAGTAGTATAATCGATCCCTCGCTTGTTGTGCCAACATCACGTGATGATCTGTGCCCAATATTATTGTGGGCAAACAAAGGCACGCCCCGAGGTGGGCAATGTGGTAATAACGGAGGAGCATATAATGCAGTGAAGTTCTCAACATCATCATGGATAACTCCTCGAGATCGAGCCCATGCCTTTGCTTAGAGAGGATGAAATAAAACGGAAATATGTCCGGCCAACCTTTGGTCGAGCTGCACAAGGTCAAGAACCTCCCAACGAGAATGTATGAATTGCATCAATGGTACATGAACATTACCAAGATTTCAGATCAATTGTCCCTCATGGTGAATGTCAAGGAGGAGCATTACTTCCATGAGAAAGTTGTGTCCGTTGAGTATCTTGAACTGTTTCAGTTATACAATCAAGACGCACTCGACAAATCTATCGTCGATTGCTATTGTCTCGTAAGTGATTTCTTTACGTAATTTATGTCTCAAGCTAGCTGTAGTGATCCTTTTGATCAATCATTACCGTAATTATCCTCACTATATTCTTTTACGTGGTATTATGCGGGATGAAGATGTATGAAATGAGAAAAGGTGGGCGCTTTGGCATTGGGTTCATTGACCCAAACACCGTTAATGAATACACATGGCTAATAAATCCATGTCAGCAAAATAACGTCTTGGACAACATGCTAGAGTTCTTGAAGCGCCTCAAATACAATGAAGATATACTACTTCCTTACAACTTCCAGTGAGTCACACTGTCTTGTACTACAAATTCTCTGTTTTTGCCTACTAGCTAGCTACATGTTTTTGCTTACATATGCCCGCTTAATTAAGACATGCAAACGTGTGTGCATGCAGATTTCACTTGGTCTTGTGTATCATTAAAGTTGGCCTTGGAACAGTTGAAATCTTGGACTCACTACTCTCGAAAAAACTGACTATAACATCTTGTTTGGGATAGTCAACGTAATTTCAATCATTATTAACTATATATCTCGGCCTATTTAGTTCGTCATTTCATGATATGAACTATTTAATAACCCTTTATTCATTTTCTTTGTCGTGAGGCGGGGGGCTTGGGCAAGGTTCATCAGCGTCATGGAAGGCGAATGGAAAAAAAGGCTTAAATGGTTTCGACCCAATGTAAGTAATTAAGTAGTACTAGCTAGCTAGCTAGCTGCCATCTCTTTAATTATCATGCTTGATTAATTATTATCTAATCAAATTCCATTCTCGTAAAGGCCTCAAGCGGTAGCGAGGGACTGATCTGTGTGCATTCTGCGTTTGCGAGAACATTCGCATGATGGCGTCCGAAAGGAGCAGATCTCAAAGACAGAATGGGTGCGCTTGTCGTAACACTATTCACAATTTTTACACCATTATCGATATCTAGTCACACAATTAATACACATGCATATTGATCTCCTTCTTAACAGTTCAAAGAGGTGCGGGAGAAGCTCCTAGAAACGGAGCGCGAAGAAGCACTTCAAGAGAAAATAGCGGGATTTTTGCTCGACCAGGTCATAAATCCGAAGGAAGAATACTATTACCCGCTACCGCCCCCATGAAAACCACTTCCAATTGTCATCGTGCTCCGAAGGCACCAATTAGGCTAATGCCACTGGCTCCGAAGGCAACATGCATATGTAGGAGAAATTGTATATAGCTATACATGTGTGTATGTGTGAATTAATTAATATGGTGGTTTGTGAGACATTGATGATATATATATGCATGATTGGTTCTACTAGAAATCATATATATATATATATATATATATATATATATATATATATATATAACGTGTACAATGTGTAGTATCGTAAAATACCAAAGAAACAAAAAAGAATTAAAATGGAAACACAAAATTAAATGAAAAGAAATCATAAAACTAAAACCCCCAAACCTTATAGCACCGGTTGGTCTTACCAACCGGTACTAAAACTCGTGCCCCGAGTTGGCTCGTGCCACGTGGTTGCCCTTTAGCACCGGTTCGTGCTGAACCGGTACTAAAGGGGGGGGGGCTTTAGTGACCAAAATTTAGTGCCGGTTATGGAACCGGCACTAAAGGGCCTTACGAACCGGTGCTATTGCCCGGTTCTGCACTAGTGTGAGTAGTTGATAAACCGCTAGATGAATTGGAAGACTCCTGGTAATTCGGATCAGACGGATTAAGTGGGTATCGGAAGAAACCCTTCAAAGGATAACGTTTTTCGGGAGAGCAAGTAACCTCTGGACGATGCTTCCGGGTTGGTGTATCCGGTAAACCGGAAGAGGTGACTTGCTGTCCACTGTGTCGGGTTGTGCAGCGCCCTTCAGGTTGCTGTTTCTTTAAAGAAAATTTTGGATCCAAATAAGCAAGAGGGTGAGAGCATTTCACTTTCCGAACTACACGGCGAAATCTTTGAACCGGCACAAGATCTGAACCGGAGGAAAGAGAGATTACCTCAACATGGTCCACATGGCTGACCTCTGCATCATCCTGATGATAGTCATTGTTAATAAGATGTATGAAAAAGGAGCCAAGGGAGTCAAGTTCTACCTCTTGATCCGAATCTTCACATCTTGAGCGGATCGGCAACCGCGGTCTTCTTCTTGGTTGATTTCTTGATAGCTTTGCTCTTGGCACGAGGAGCTCTAGCCATTTTCTCTCAAGTTTTCTTCTTCCAAAAGGAGCTGTTGGGCTGAAAAGATTAAAACAAAGGATTATTAAAACAAATGTTAAAGCGGAGGCGGATCAAGAAAGTACAAGATTAAAAACTTCTCTTTGGCGGTTTCTTGGCGATGTAAAACGGAGCCAGCCGGTTTGATCGCATATGGCGATGGGTTCGTCTAACATCTTCTTTACTGATTCGGTGACTTCGTCATCGGTCACCTCTATCTCAGTAAACCGTTGAGGATCGTTGGAGTTGCCGGTGTACTCATGCATTAATCCAGAGCGGCGACTTAAGGGCAGGATGTGCCATTTAACCCAAAGAATAACAAGATCAACGCCAGTTAATCCATTGGCCATGAGAGCCCGGAGCTTGGCGAGTGTAGGGGCATAAGTGTGCCTCTCTCTGGCAGTTAATCATTTAGGTAACGGGTGGCCATTGCTAAGCCAATGAGGGCGGTAACCCGGCAAGGGATTCTCTTCAGTAGGGGCTGTGTTCTGACAGTAAAACCAAGTTTGGTTCCAGTCTTTGGGATGACTATGGTGTGATGCATGTGGGAAATCAACCTCCTTCCTCTTCCAGATTGATACCCCGCTAAGTTCTGTGTTAGGGCCATCAGAAAACTCGGCTCGGCGGTTTAAGTGGAAGAAGTCCCGGAACAACTCGACAGATGGTTCTTCTTGAAGGTAAACTTCACAAAATACTTGAAAGTTGCATATGTTTGACACGGAATTTGGTCCAATGTCTTGTGGATGGAGTTGAAAGCTGGCAAGGACATCCCGGAATTTTTTTGAACCGGGAGGGCTGAAGCCCCGGTCCAAGTGCTGCATAAAAACGATGACTTCTCCATCCTGAGGCTCAGGAGGGCACTCAGGGCCAGGAACTCGCCAGTGAAGGACATTCTTTGAAGCTAAAGCGCCTGTCACTACATATCATTGATCTGTGTTTCCGTAATCCGGGACGGAACCCAGTTGCAAGCAGCGAATTGTTTGGTCATCTTGAAACAGCAAACTGTAAAGGTAAAATGAAGGACGGTTTAAGATGGACAGTTCAAGAATATTAATTGGTGTCAAACCGGAAAATCTGATCAAGGCATATGTGTGAGGTAAACCGGAAACTGCTATTCAGATCAAAATGGCGGTTTAAAGCGAGGGCTAATGATAGGTGGCGGATTACCGACTGCTAAAATTTTAAACCGCCCTTTGGCGGAGGAGATAGAGATGAAAATTTGCTAAGTGTTAACAGAAACAGGTTCCACACAATGATGAAATTTATTTGGATCTACCACGCTTCAGTAAAGAAAAATTACTGCGACTTATAATGGTGTTAAGCAGAACAGAGAAGGTCGTGCGCTCTACAAAAGAAAGGGAAGATCTACTAGTATTAAAAATGGATGCGGAGTCACTACCGCACGAGATCTACACTACTATGGGATCAAAGCAACCACGGCAGAAGGAAAAACGAAGAAATGAGAAGGAAAAACAAAGGAACTGTACAGACGAACTCATGAACCCTAGCACAGATCTAGAAATGCGGGAAAGAGAAAACTTACCACTGCAGATCTATTGCAGAGGGATGCGGCGAACTCTGGTCCGTTTCAGGTTGATGCAGCGGCCTTTGTCGATGGAGTTCTCAAGGGTCGAGGGCGGCGGCGGAGCTTCAGAGCTTGGGCGTCGCGAGGAAGAAGAAGGTACAGAAGGGGAAGAAAGAAAAGGACCCTCGGGCTTTATTTATAAGGAGGAAAGGATAAAGGGCGGGCGCGAGAATCGAGGAGCCTGAAGCGGCAGAGTGGGCGCGCCTGTCGCCTCGATTTTCAGGACGCCATTAATGAGGGGAATATTTTTTAATCTTTTTATACAGAGATGATGTCATGATGGGCCATTGCTGTGTCCAGAGGATGACATCACGGTGGTTTAACAAGGTTTACAGGAGAAGACAATATGGCGGTTTACGAGAATATAAGAAGATGTTCATAAGATTTCCTTAGAGTATTGAAGATTGACATGAACAGTTCAAATCAATCTGGGCCTAATGTTGGGTATATAACTCTTGAGTGTAAACCGCTAGGAGGGCCCAGTTAACCCTCGATTATGCTGAAGCCCATGAAGATCCAGAAGATGGCGCTTTACTAATGAAGCTTAGAGGCCTGGAGCCTAAAGGCGGATTAGGGCCCATAGTGGTAAACCGCCATGACTATGTAACTTGGAATGTAAGTTAGGAAAGGAGAGACCGAGCCGGACACTTTGTATGAGTCGGCCTCGGGGCTCTGTAGACCGGCCGGGCGTCAACCTATGTATACAAAGGGATGACCCGGTGGCGGTTCAGGGACAAGAGACTACAACTCGAGACTCGGGCAAGCATATTTGCTCCCTGGTCATCAAAACCCAATCAATCCCATCACAACTAGACGTAGGCTTTTACCTTCATTGAAGGGGCCGAACTAGTATAAACTCCTCTGTCCCTTGTTCGGTTTAACCCCTTCAAGCTAACCCATTGCGATGGCTCCACGACTAAGTCCTTTCATGAGGACATCTGACGTGTTAATTCCACGACAGGAGGCGCAAGACAACCAAGGCAACGCCAAGACCGGAGACACAAAGAGCAAGAGGGCGAGGTGGACTTCCCCGACAAGACCCTTGCAGGGCACGGCCCCCGCAGCCCCGGCAAGAGCCTTGCCGGGCAACTTGCCTAACGCCAATGAGGCGCCACCCTTGAGCCCAAGGGTCCCAACACCATCAACCACATTGGAACCAAGGCTTGGGAGGCACCTCCATGGTAGCATGCGATCTTCGTGAAGATCATTAACACACGAGATCGATGAGGACCGTAAGACGACAATCCTTGGCAATATCCTCGCCGAGGAAATCCACGAGACCTCCGGAAAGATCTTTGCCAGGGACGACCATGATGTCGCGGCAAGACCCTTGCCGGGACCCCGGCAAGACCCTTGTCGAGGACATCAGTGGGGCCGCAGCCAGGCCTGCACCTGCCAAGACTCCACCGTTGTTCCCATGTAGCTGCCAGCCCAGCCAGCTAGGCTCGCACCCGCGTGGCGACGTGCGGCCTCTAGACCAGCTCAACAAGCATCTGTGTCGTGGCATGCAGATCTTCGTGAAGACACTGCTACCACGCCAGCTCAGCAGCCTGCCAGCCTACATGGCGATGCCCGCCTCACTGGCTTGGACGCGTGTCGAAGCAAGGCGAGGCGGCAACGGAGCAAGGGGACACCTAAGGGGCGCATTTAATGCGTTTTGTCCCGTAATGACAGGCGATAAGCTCAGCTACTGTACGCTTTCCACCTCCTGTGTGCCACTGTGGCTTCCCCTTTTTCCTATAAAAGGAGGCCCGAGGCATACTAGAAAAGGATTCGGCTCTGTTGAACAAGTCGCGTTTCGTGGCTAGCTCAAGAACACTCAAATATACACCAAAGCAGGACTAGGGTATTATGCATCCTCGCGGCCCGAACCTGGGTAAACGATCCGTGTGTTGGCTCCTAGACCCGCTCTTTCCACAGCCCCGCGCCCGCCGACCGTAGTAGGGATTCCAGGGATCCCATAGGTGTCGTTTCTACCGACATCTTTGGTGCACCAGGTAGGGGGCGCAGTTGTGAAAATCCGGTTTAGCAGCTAGTCTAGCTGTTCTCCATCGCCATGGCAGAGGAAATGCCTTTAGTCCTTGCCGTCGAGCCCCAGGCTCCGGCATGGGCACATCATACCATTCGATTCCTCCAAACAGGGGAGCTTCCTGAGGAGCAGGAAGAAGCAGCCCGTCGGTCTGCCATGTATCAGTTCGTTGACAATGTTCTGTACAGAAAAAGATCAAACGGTGTGAAATTGAAGTGCATTCCCCGGGAGGAAGGACTGGAGCTATTGGCAGAGATACATGGAGGCATATGTGACTCCCACATAGGGTCGAGGGCCCTTGCCGGCAAAGCCTTCCAGCAAGGTTTCTTCTGGCCCACTGATGACCCACAAGTGTAGGGGATCTATCATAGTCCTTTCGATAAGTAAGAGTGTCGAACCCAACGAGGAGCAGAAGGAAATGATAAGCGGTTTTCAGTAAGGTTTTCTCTACAAGCACTGAAATTGTAGGTAACAGATAGTTTTGTGATAAGATAAATTGTAATGAGTAACAAGTAAATAAAGTGCAGCAAGGTGGCCCAATCCTTTTTGTAGCAAAGGACAAGCCTAGACAATTTCTTATAATGAGAAAAGAGCTCCCAAGGACACATGGGAATTATCGTCAAGCTAGTTTTCATCACGCTCATATGATTCGCGTTCGGTACTTTGATAATTTGATATGTGGGTGGACCAGTGCTTGGGTACTGCCCTTACTTGGACAAGCATCCCACTTATGATTAACCCCTATTGCAAGCATCCACAACTACAAAAGAAGTATTAAGGTAAACCTAACCACAGCATTAAACACATGGATCCAAATCAGCCCCTTACGAAGCAACACATAAACTAGGGTTTAAGCTTCTGTCACTCTAGCAACCCATCATCTACTTATTACTTTCCAATGCCTCCTCCGTGCCCAAATAATGGTGAAGTTTCATGTAGTCGACGTTCACATAACACCACTAGAGGAAAGACAACATACATCTCATCAAAATATCGAATCTAATACCAAATTCACATGACTACAAATAGCAGGACTTCACCCATGTCCTCGTGAACAAACGTAACTACTCACAAAGCATATTCATGTTCATAATCAGAGGAGCAATAATATGCATTAAGGATCTGAACATATGATCTTCCACCAAGTAAACCAATTAGCATCAACTACAAGGAGTAATCAACACTACTAGCAACCCACGGGTACCAATTTGTGGTTTTGATACAAGATTGGATACAAGAGATGAACTAGGGTTTTGAGAGGAGATGGTGCGGTGAAGATGTTGATGGAGATTGACCCCCTCCCGATGAGAGGATCGTTCGTGATGACGATGGTGATGATTTCCCCCTCCCGGAGGGAAGTGTCCCTGGCAGAACAGCTCTGCCGGAGCTCTAGATTGGTTCCACCAAGGTTCCGCCTCGTGGCGGCGGAGTTTCATCCCGTAAGTTTGCCCACGATTTTTTCTAGGGTAAAAGCCTTCATATAACAGAAGATGGACACTGCTACGTCTTGAGCTTGCGTAGGTTTTCCTCGAAGAGGAGAGGCTGATGCAGCAATAGTAGCATAAGTATTTCCCCCAGTTTTTGAGAACCAAGGTATCAATCCAGTAGGAGGCTCCACAAAAGTCCCACGCACCTACACAAACAAACTGAGAACTTGCAACCAACGCAATAAAGGGGTTGTCAATCCCTTCACGGCCACTTGCAAAAGTGAGATCTAATAAAGATAGTAAGATAAGATAAATATATTTCTGGTATTTTATAAGATAGATGCAAAAAGATAAAGATGCAAATAAAAGTAGATTGGAAGCAAATATAATATGAGATAGACCCGGGGGCCATAGGTTTCACTTGTGGCTTCTCTCAAGATAGCATAAGTATTACGGTGGGTGAACAAATTACTGTCGAGCAATTGATAGAAAACCGCATAGTTATGAGATTATCTAGGCATAATCATGTATATAGGCATCACGTCCATAACAAGTAGACCGACTCATGCCTGCATCTACTACTATTACTCCACACATCGACCGACTCCTGCCCGCATCTAGAGTATTAAGTTCATAAGAACAGAGTAACGCATTAAGCAAGATAACATGATGTAGAGGGATAAACTCATGCAATATGATATAAACCCCATCTTGTTATCCTCGATGGCAACAATACAATACGTGCCTTGCAACCCTTTCTGTCACTGGGTAAGGACACCGCAAGATTGAACCCAAAGCTAAGCACTTCTCCCATGGCAAGAAAGTTAAATCTAGTAGGCCAAACCAAACTGATAATTCGAAGAGACTTGCAAAGATAACTCAATCACACATAAAATAATTCAGCGAAGATTCAAATATTATTCATAGATAAACTTGATCATAAACCCACAATTCATCGGATCTCGACAAACACACTGCAAAAAGAGTTTACATCGAATAGATCTCCACAAGAGAGGGGGAGAACATTGTATTGAGATCTAAAAAGAGAGAAGAAGCCATCTAGCTAATAACTATGGACCCGTAGGTCTGTGGTAAACTACTCACAACTCATCGGAGGGGCAAGGATGTTGATGTAGAAGCCCTCCATGGTCGATTCTTCCTCCGGCAGAGTGCCGGCGAAGGCTCCAAGATGAGATCTTGCGGATACAGAAGGTTACATTGGTGGAAATTGTGTTTCGTGGTGCTCCTGGATGTTTTCGGGGTACGTAGGTATATATAGGAGGAAGAAGTACATCGGTGGCCGCTCGAGGGGCCCACGAGACAGGGGGCGCCCTACAGGGGGGCCTCCTATCTCGTGGCTGCCTCGGTTGCTTCTTGACTTGCACTCCAAGTCCTCTGGATCACGTTCATTCCAAAAATCACGCTCCCGAAGGTTTCATTCCGTTTGGACTCCGTTTGATATTCCTTTTCTTGAAATATGAAATAGGCAAAAAACAGCAATATGGGCTAGGCCTCCGGTTAGTAGGTTAGTCCCAAAATGATATAAATGTGTAAAATAAAGCCCATAAACATCCAAAAGGGGTAATATAATAGCATGGAACAATCAAAACTATAGATACGTTGGAGACGATCAAGCATCCCAAGCTTAATTCCCGCGTCCTCGAGTAGGTAAATGATAAAAAAATTTTTGATGTGAATGCCTACGTTTTTAAGGCGTCCCGCCTTGGACGCTTAGGCGACGCTTAGGCGATAAGGCGCCCCCCCAGCGCCTTACAAATATGCCCGCTTTAGGCGCTTAGGCGTCCGCCTTAGGCGCTTAGGCGTCGCCTAGGCGATAAGGCGCCCCCCCAACGCCTTAGGTCGCCTTACCGCCTTAAAAACATAGGTGAATGCTACCTAGAATAATTCATAATGTAATTTTCTTTATTGTGGCATGAATGTTCAGATCCAAATGATTCAAAATAAAAGTTCATATTGATAAAAGAAATAGTAACACTTCAAGCATACTAATCAATGTAATCATGTCTTCTCAAAATAGCATGGCAAAAGAAAGTTCATCCCTACAAAATCATATAGTTAGGCTATGCTTCATTTTCGTCACACAAAGATGTTCCCAACTTCTATACCCCCGATGACAAGCCAAGCAATTGTTTCATACTTAAATAATCTCAAACTTTTTCAACCTTCACACAGTACATGAGCGTGAGCCATGGATATATCACTATGGGTGGAATAGAATATGATGATGGGGATTGTGTGGAGAAGTAAAAAAGAGAAAGTCTCACATTGACGAGGATAATCAACGGGCTATGGAGATGCCCATCAATTGATGTCAACATGAGGAGTAGGGATTGCCATGCAACGGATGCACTAGAGCTATGAATTCTCAACAAAAGAAAACTAGTGGGTGTGCATCCAACTTGCTTGCTCACGAAGACCTAGGGCATTTGAGGAAGCCCATCGTAGGAATATACAAGCCAAGTTCTATAATGAAAAATTCCCACTAGTATGAAAAAGACAACTTATGAGACTCACTATATGAAAAACATGGTGCTACTTTGAAGCACAATATATGAGACTCACTTCATGAGGAACAAGGTGCTACTTTGAAGCACAAGTGTGGAAAGAGATAGTAACATTGCCCTTTTTATTTATTTTCTTTTTTTCTTTTTCTTTTTTTCTTTTTTTTCTTTTCTTATTCTTTTTTATCTTTTGGGCCTTTTTTTGGCCTTTCTTTTTTTCTTTGGGCAATTTTCTAATAATAATGATCATCAAACTTCTATTGATTACAACATAAGAATTACAACTCGAAACTAGAAAAAGATATGACTCTATATGAATGCCTCCGGCGGTGTACCGGGATGGTGCAATGAATCAAGAGTGACATGTATGAAAAATAATGCATGGTGGCTTTGCCACAAATACGATGTCAACTACATGATCATGCAATGGCAATATGACAAAAGTAAAGTATGTCATGATGATGAACGGAACGGTGGAAAGTTGCATGGCAATATATCTCGGAATGGCTATGGAAATGCCATAATAGGTAGGTATGGTGGCTGTTTTGAGGAAGATATAAGGAGGTTTATGTGTGATAGAGCGTATCGTATCACAGGGGTTTGGATGCACCGCTAAGTTTGCACCAACTCTCAAGGTGAGAAAGGGCAATGCACGTCATCAAGAGGCTAGCAAAGGCGGAAAGGTAAAATGCGTATAATCCATGGACTCAACATTAGTCAAAAGAACTCATATACTTATTGCAAAAATTTAGAAGTCATCAAAACCAAGTACTACGCGCATGCTCCTAGGGGATAGATTGGTAGGAAAAGACCATCGCCGTCCCCGACCGCCACTCATAAGGATACACAAGCCGGTACACTTCATGTTTCAAATTTGTTACACAACTTTAACCATACGTGCATGCTACGGGACTTGCTAACTTCAACACAAGCATTCTTTAAATTCATAATCACCCAACTAGCATGACTTTAATATCACTACCTCCATATCTCAAAACAATTATCAAGTATCAAATTGATCATATCATCCAATTCACTTCCTATGATAGTTTTTATTATACCCAACTTGGATGCCTACCATTCTAGGACCAATTTTATAACCATAGCAAATACCATGCTGTTCTAAAGGACTCTCAAAATAATATAAGTGAAGCATGAGAGACTAGTAATTTCTTCAAAATTAAGACACCACCGTGCTCTAAAAGATATAAGTGAAGCACTAGAGCAAAAACTATCAAGCTCAAAAGATATAAGTGAAGCACATAGAGCATTCTAGCAAAATTCTAATCAAATAGGCTTCTCCCAAAAGGTGTGTACAGCAAGGATGATTGTGGTAAACTAAAAAGCAAAGACTAATATAATACACGATGCTCTAAGCAAAACACATATCATGTGGCTAATAAAAATATAGCTCCAAGTAAAGTTACTAATGAACGAAGATTTAAAGAGGGATGCCTTCCGGGCATCCCCAAGCTTAGGCTTTGGCTATTCTTGAATATCTTGGGGGTGCCATAAGCATCCCCAAGCTTAGGCTCTTGCCACCCTTTATTCCATAGTCCATAAAAGCTTTACCCCAAAACTTGAAAACTTCACAACACAAAACTCAACAGGAAATCTTATAAGCTCCGTTAGTGAAAGAAAACAAAACCACAACATAAGGTACTGCAATGAACTCATTCTTTATTTATTTTGGTGTTAAACCTACTGTATTCCAACTTCCTTATGGTTTATAAACTAATTTACTAGCCATAGATGCATTGAAATAAGCAAACAACACACGAAAAAACAGAATCTGTCAAAAACAGAACAGTCTGTAGCAATCTGTAACTAACGCAAACTTATGGAACTCTAAAAATCCTACAAAAATAAGAAGTCCTGGACAATTTGTTTATTGAACATCAGAAAAATAATCAACGCAAAAACACGTTCCTGTGATTTAACAAAATTATATTCGTGTGCAAAGTTTCTGTTTTTCAGCAGAATCAAATCAACTATCATCGTAGGTTATCCTATAGGTTCTACTTGGCACAAACACTAATTAAAAGATAAAACACATCTAAACAGAAAGTAGATTCAAGATTTATTACTAAACAGGAGCAAAAACAAAAACATAAAGAAAATTGGGTTGCCTCCCAACTAGCGCTATCGCTTAACGCCCTAGCTAGGCATAAAAGCAAAGATAGATCTAATGAGTGCCATCTTTGGCACTAAATTCATAAGTAGCACACATGATAGATTCATAAGGTAATTTGACTTTCTTTCTTGGAAAGTGCTCCATGCCTTTCTTTAATGGAAATTGGAATATAATATTCCCTTCCTTCATATCAATAATCGCACCAATCGTTCTAAGGAAAGGTCTACCAAGAATAATAGGGCAAGAAAGATTGCAATCTATATCAAGAATGATAAAATCTACGGGCACCAAATTTCTATTTGCAACAATGAGAACATCATTGTCGGGGAAGCTGATCCACGAACACCTATGGGACCGGTGGACCGAGCCCCTTTCGGTTCGGCGGGGGGCGGAGATCGCACGAAGAGCGGATCGAAGTGAAGCACACGAGCAGTTTACCCAGCTTCGGAGCTCTCTGGAGAGATAATACTCCTACTGCTGGATGTCTGATTGTATTGAGTTCTTGCTCGGGAGCGCTGAGTGCTACAGTACACACTAGCTGCTAACAAGACCGAGTGTGAGTGTTTTCTGGCCTCGAACCCTCCTCTATGTTGCGCATGGGCCTTCTTTTATATGCTCAAGGGGTCACCGACAGGTGGCAACATAGACAAGGGTAAAAATGGAAAAGGAGTTGCAGTTGGTACACCTACTTGTACAGTGTATCATACCTAACCCTGACGGCAGGGGACAAAGGCATTAAATGCCCATCTGCGTCGCCCAAACAGTGCAAAAAGGGACCATCAGGGACGCCAGCGCTCGCCACGATGGCAATCTTGTCAGCGTCGCTTGTCACCTCGCTGCCACCGGGTCTGCACAGCCTCTTGCCACGCTGCTACCGAAATGTCCTGAGGCGACACGTTGGTGGATGTGCTGGAGCGCGGGTACAGAGTGGTAGCTTGCCGCGGCAAGCGCCTTGCCGCGGTCGTTGTCTTGTCGCGTCGGGAAGCTTGTCGCTCACCGGGCCTTGCCGGGACGCGTGGCGTATCGCGGCAAGTTCCTTGAGATGCCTTAGTTGGCCTTCCCGGCAAGCTCCTCTTGCCGGGGCCTTGTCTCCTTGGCTTGTACACTTTGTTCTTGAATGGCTCCAAAGGAACCACGGAGGACCTTGGCGGTCACCCGGCAAGCCTTGCCGCTGGTGTCTGCGACGCCCGCCTGCACAAGTTCGGGATACTAGGGTACCCCTACTCTAGTACACCGACAGGAGCCCCCGGGCATGGGCCACACACGGTGCCGAGCGCTGTTGGGCCAGGCCCAAAACAGGGCACGGGCACGCGCGGCCTAGGCCACGCCGTATCTTGTCCGTATCCACCGCGCCCTCCCTGAACGGCACGCGTTGAATGCGGCGTCGTGGGAGAGATCGTGGGTGGTTTCTTCATTCGGAAAGACGGAACGTCCGCCCCCCTCCCTTTATAAGAAGGGGAAACAGGGGCAGTTTGCCCACCTCGCCAGTTGCTAATCCAATCTTAGAAATCTCCGCCGCTCCTTCCTTTCTCCCAAAGCAGAAAGAGATTAGCGCTCCGCCCCCCATCACCACCAGCACCACAAACATCGCCGACCTCCCCACCACCTCCGCCATGGCTCAAAGCCGGCAATGGGAAAGCGTGAAGTCGACCGAGGCGCAGCTGCTCATGGCGCCGCGAAGGAGCGGACAACCTTCCCACCCAAGCTCGCTACGAAGAGCTGAGGAGTACTACTACCTCTTCGGTCGACGGAGACGCGAAGGCGGCGCCAAGACGAAGGTACTCTCCGCCGCCGCTTGAACGGGCTCGAATGGATATCCCTTCTTCGCGTTGTTCTTCTCTGCGGGCTCTGCTGCCTTTCTCTGAATTTTCTGCGACATCATGGACACCTCACGGGTTCCACCTCCTTGACTTCACCCCAATGCCGTTTCGACCATGGCAGTTTTCGCGCGTCTCTGCGAAAACTTTGTCGGAGTCCATCCAAATGTAGCTCTTTTCCGCCACTTCTTTATGCCCCGAGTTGAGAGAGGGAGCCTTTATCTGGCGGAATCGCTGGATCTCGAGAGCTGGCAAGAAGGAAGCTTATCCGGAGGAGAGCTCTGCGGCAAGTGGGGGAATGGAGAGCGATCGGTGCTGGATTGTTGAGGAGAACCCACAGCCGCCTTCGCCGAAAGTGCCAAGCCCGATGGTCGCGACAACGATTGGAGCAACATGGCCCCGGAAGACGATAGGCTGAAGATTGCCGTCACCCGGATCCTGCGCCTCAGGCTTGCCGGGCTCACTGTAGGCGCCGTTGGTGCAGATTTTCTTCGCCGCCGCATCGCCCCCCTACAGGAGAGGAGGAGACCCGCCTGGGAGTTCGGGGGTGCGGCGGACATTATGAGGCTGCGCCCGGGCCTCAACTTCAACTTCACTGTCCTGGAACTGGACGCGATGCTAAAGGAACTGTTCAAACACGACCCTCAACATCCCGAATGGTTCAGGTTGCCGAAGGGTGTCGTTCCGTTGTGCAACAACTCCTCGCTCGACCGCATCCGTGCAATGATGTCGTTGTGCGATTTGCATGGAATTGTCCCAACTTGGCAAGAACCTGCAGACGACGTCGTGCAGGAGTTCTTCGATGGCTTGGTAGAAGTGTTGGTCCGTTCTGATGAGCAGAAAAGCCTCACCCGCGACACCACCGATGCGGAGATGCAGCGCATCGCCACTAGGGCGGAAGAGGCGGTGGCAGCCGCTGCCACGGGCGAGTTTAAATTCACAGTGGAGTAGGCAGAGGCAGCAGAGGCGGCAAGCCTTGCCGAGCGAGATGAGCTTGCCGGCGAGGGAGAGCTTGCCGGCGAGGGAGAGCTTGCCAGCGAGGAGAGCTTGCGGGCTGAAGTCGAAGTCAGGCGATCCCGCTGAGGGTGCGAGCGGCTTGTTGGAGACCAACTCCTCTTCCTCCTCGCCTTGAGACAGCCCGCCGCAGCAGAGCCCCAGCCCACCAAGAAGGCGTCTCCGCAAGGTTGGGGACGTAGCGGAGCGGCAAACGAGTCAACAGCCACCGCGCCGCGCGACACGCTCCACCGCGACAAGTACTGTTGCCGCGGGAGCATCTCACGCCGCTGCGACAACTGGAGCGGGGTCCTCCCGGACCACCGCTTCTGCTCCTGCCGCTGCCCCCGCCAAGTGGTTAAGGGAACCCACTCCTCCGCCTCGTCGCACCAAAGGTGGGCCGGACTTCGACCTCTCCGCGCTCAGCTCCGACGAGGAAGAAGAAGAGTAAGATTCTTTGTTGTACCTGTAGTTCTTCAATTCTTGTTGTTTTGTCTTGTATCTGATTTGCTTTACTCCGAACTCATTCCTTTTCAGGACTCTGGCCTAGAGAGCGACGAAGAGAGCCAAGGTCCCGGTGATTGTCATCGAGGACGGACCCACCGCGACAGTGGGGGGCGTGCCCGAGACCACCTTGCCGGACCCGGCAACTGTTCCCCAAAGCAGCCCCCAGCGCAGCCCCCAGCGTAAGTGGATGGTTTACTTCTCGCTGTTAGGCGCGCATGGGTGCCCTTTCTTTGCTGATATCTGACTATTGGTTTGTGTAGGAGCAGAGCAGCCTCACCAGAGCGCCTAGAAGTCGCCCCCGACATGACATCTGCTTCGACTACACCGCCAAGGGAGGATTCCCCGGCAAGGGAGCATTCTCCGGCAAGGGAGAAGTCTCCGGCAAGGGAAAGTTCTCCGGCAAGGGACAGCACCAACGACCCCCCCAGTGGTGGAGACCACAACTGTGGAGCCCAGTACAGGTAATCCTCTTGCTTGAAAACTTCCCTTGGGTTCTTCTGCTTCTGATTTTCTTTTTGGATATTTGCTTGACTTTTCTCCCCTTTCCGGCCGTTAGATCCATCAGTCACGGAGCCGATGGAAACCGAGGTTGCCGCGCGAGAGAACGCTACAACAACACCGACGACGCTGTTGCTACCGAAGAAGCAGCCGACGCCGATGATCCTGCCAGCAAGGAGGCCGCCAAAGCTGCCGCCGCGGAAGCCGGCGAGGGGTCCGGCGATTGCACTGACAGCCCTAAGGCCGCAGGAGCGTCAGGCGCTACGCCGACCGTCGATCCCTCCGCCGCTGCCGCAGCGTCAGGCTCCGAAGAGCCCCAGCCCGGCGCCTATTTGAAGGCCGGCGATGGCGTCTTCATCAAGCTCCCCGAGTCGAGCCTCGGCGCCGTTCAAGGAGAAACCTTGATGGAGAGGTGCTCGCCTCTGGCCGACGCTGGTTGACGCTACCGAGCAGCAGCAGCGGCGAAGTCCGAGGAGGAGCGGCTGCGCGAAGCTGGTGTCGCTCTACCGCTCGGCAGAGCCAAGGTGGAATCCCGAGAAGCGCTTGTCGCGCAGCGGAGTGGACATCGAGAAGCGCGGGAGGAGCTCTGGGTCGCAAACCGAGAAGCTCTCCGGTCCCTGGCAGAGGAGCGGGAGCAGCTCACCGAGGCGCGGAAAGCCTGAAGGAAATATGCCCTAGAGGCAATAATAAAGTTATTATTTATTTCCTTATATCATGATAAATGTTTATTATTCATGCTAGAATTGTATTAACCGGAAACATAATACATGTGTGAATACATAGACAAACATAGTGTCACTAGTATGCCTCTACTTGACTAGCTCGTTTATCAAAGATGGTTATGTTTCCTAACCATAGACATGAGTTGTCATTTGATTAACGGGATCACATCATTAGGAGAATGATGTGATTGACATGACCCATTCCGTTAGCCTAGCACTTGATCGTTTAGTATGTTGCTATTGCTTTCTTCATGACTTATACATGTTCCTGTAACTATGAGATTATGCAACTCCTGTTTATCGGAGGAACACTTTGTGTGCTACCAAACATCACAACGTAACTGGGTGATTATAAAGGTGCTCTACAGGTGTCTCCAAAGGTACATGTTGAGTTGGCGTAATTCGAGATTAGGTTTTGTCACTCCGATTGTCGGAGAGGTATCTCTGGGCCCTCTCGGTAATGCACATCACTATAAGCCTTGCAAGCAATGTGACCAATGAGTTGGTTACGGGATGATGCATTACGTAACGAGTAAAGAGACTTGCCGGTAACAAGATTGAACTAGGTATTGGATACCGGCGATCGAATCTCGGCCAAGTAACATACCGATGACAAAGGGAACAACGTATGTTGTTATGCGGTTTGACCGATAAAGATCTTCGTAGAATATGTAGGAGCCAATATGGGCATCCAGGTCCCGCTATTGGTTATTGACCAAGAATAGTTCTCGGTCATGTCTACATTGTTCTCGAACCGTAGGGTCCGCACGCTTAAGGTTTCGATGACAGTTTCATTATGAGTTTGTGTATTTTGATGTACCGAAGGTTGTTCGGAGTCCCGGATGTGACCACGGACATGATGAGGAGTCTCGAAATGGTCGAGACACAAAGATTGATATATTGGGCGGATATATTTGGACACCGGAAAGGTTCTGGGTGAGATTGGGAATATACCGGAGTTCCAGGAGGTTACCGGAACCCCACGGTAAGTATATGGGCCTTATTGGGCCTTAGTGGAAGGAAGGGAGAAGGAGCAACGGAGGGCGCCCCCAAGCCCAATCCGACTGGGAGGGGCCCCCTTTCCTTCTCTCCTCCCCTCTTCCTTCCTACTCCTACTCCGAATAGGAAAGGGGCCAAACCTACTTGGAGTAGGTTTGCCCCCCTAGGGCGCGCCACCCCTTGGGCGGCCTCCTCCTCCCTCCCTCGCTTATATCTGGGGCGGGGGCACCCTAGACACACAAGTTGATCATTGAGATCGTTCCTTAGCCGTGTCGGTGCCCCCTCCACGATATTACACCTCGGTCATATTGTAGCGGTGCTTAGGCGAAGCCCTCGACGAGAGAACATCAAGATCGTCACCACGCCGTCGTCCTGACGGAACTCCTCCCCGCGCCTCTGTTGGATCGGAGATCGAGGTGCGTCATCGAGTTGTACGTGTGTCAAGAACTCGGAGGTGCCGGAGTAACGGTGCTTGGATCGGTTGGACCAGGAAGACGTACGACTACTTCCTCTACGTTGCGTCAACGCTTCCGCTTCGGTCTACGAGGGTACGTAGACAACACTCTCCTCTCTCGTTGCTATGCCATCACCATGATCTTGCGTGTGCGTAGGAAATTTTTTGAAATTACTACGTTCCCCAACAAAGCCTTCCTCCTCGAGAAGGCTGAAGTTGAAGAGCAACAGCGGCTTGCCGCCGAGGAGCTGTTTGCGCGGGAGGGTGAGTTGGCATAGCGGAAGGTCAATCTTGACAGCCATGAGGAGGAGCTTGCTGCGTGCGAGCAAACATTCGACGGGGCTCTCAAGGAAGCAGAGGATGCTGCCGCAGCTGCCGAGGCCGCCAAGAAGGAGCTGGAGACGAAGGTGGCGCAGCTGGAGGCCGATCTCAAAGCGAGCGGCGAAGAGCTTGCAGCGCAAGCGTGAGCGAGAAGGATGCCTACACTCTTGGCGAGCTGCAAGGTAGTCTCGCCGAGAAGGGCAAGGAGCTTAGCGCCGCCAAGGACTCCAACGCAGATCTTGAGTTGAAGCTGACTACTTTGACCAAGACGCCGGACGGCGCCAGGGAGCAGGAGGTGGCCTTGAAGAAGCGAGATCAAGGCCGACGAGGCGCTGCTAGCGAGTGCTGCTACCACCTGTAACACTTTTAGGGAGAATGTGGAGCACCGGACGGAGGGTCTCGTGGGCGTTGCTGCAGCCATCAACGGGAGTCTGGCGCACTGGGATGGAGGATTTGGGTATCCTCCGATGAGAACCTCCAACCCAGCGCCAAGCTCATCTTGTTCTTCAAAGAGTGGCGACGGCCCTCCAATGACTCTAGGAGAAGATCCCAAAGCAGCTGGCCGACAAGTCGCGCATGATCTGCGGGGAGCTCTTCAAAGGTGTTGGTGAAGGTGGCCTTCCGCAACCCGGGTCTCAACCTCACCAACGTCCTCAGGACCTTGCCACCGGAAGCTGATCTGGAAGCGCTCAAGGCCCTTGTCGCACCCATTGTGGACAAGGTGAGCGGGATCAAGAGGGTTGAGGGCGATCGCGTAGATTAGGCCACCCGTTTTCTCCTTTTCTTGTCGCTGCTGGTCATGTTATGAAAACAATCTGTTAGAGCTGCGACAAGCTATCTTGTAATATAACTCTATGTTGGGTATTGATTGCTATGTTATTTCCTCTACTTGATTCCTTCTTTTGTATGTTTTTGCCCTACGTTTTTAGGGAACTTGCCGGTGCAGGCGCCTTAGCCGCGAGCGCTGAGTGCGGGACGTCAGCAGCCTGCTGGCGGTGCCGCTACCGACAATAAACCTTGTCGCAACTAGTCGCAGCTCACTTAAGTTGTTGAGAGGACTCGAAACAAAGTAAGGGCGCAACTAGCTACGAGTTGGTTCCTCCGCGCACAGGTTTTCCATACAAAGCACGGTCGTTCGAGGAAGATAACTTAAAAAAATTTAAAACTGATTGCTCAAACTTTGGCAACTTAGCTTTTCTGTCGTTTGCTTCCCGGTAAGGCGAAACTTTCTTGAACGACGCTTTGGTCCACACTATTATCTTCTCCTTTCCCGCAAACTTACGCGAGAGGAACCTTCCTTTCTTTGAGAAAAGAAAGAAGAGAAAATAAAGATATGGAGCCTTACGGCTCGTTATTGCTTACCGGGGGTAGGTGCTGCACAAAGTGTCAGATAACACATGCAAAAAATAGAAAGCATGAAATTGACAAGATGTGCGGGGCACATGAGCTTTACTTATGCACGGGGTCTGCGCCTGGCTTTGTACAAAGGATTACATGCAACAGCGGCAAGACTTGTACAAAAGGTGGTTGCCGGAACAGGTTCCGACAACCGCGCCTTACGGGTAAAACTTACAAAGATGCTCAATATTCCAGGAGTTGCTCATCGGAATGCCATCTTCGGTCTCAAGGCGGACAGCGCCAGGCCTAGTGACTCGTTTCACCCGGTAAGGGCCTTCCCACTTCAAGGCCAACTTGTTGGAATTCTTGGCGGACTGAATGCGCCAAGAACAAGGTCGCCTTCCTCGAGACTTTGGCATTAACTGCGGCTATGGTAGCGGTGCAAAGCTTGCTGGTATCGAGCAGCTCGACATCGGCTCAAGACGGTCTTCCTCAAGGAGCGGTAGCGTCATCTTGTCGCAGCTGCTCTTGCTCAAGCTCATCATAAGCGAGCACTCGAGGTGTCCCGTATACGAGTTCCATGGGGAGAACTGCCTCTGCTCCATAGACTAGAGCGAAAGGTGTCTGGCCAGTGGCTCGATTTGGCGTCGTCCTGATCGACCAAAGAACCACCGGCAGCTCCTCAATCCAGTTCTTTCCGCACTTGCGCAGCCTGTCAAAGTCCTGGTCTTGAGCCCGCGCAACACTTCAACATTTGCCCTCTCCGCTGACCGTTGCTTCTCGGATGAGCAATGAAGCAAAGCGCCTTGGCGCCAAGATCTTGGACGTCTCGCATGAAGGTGCGGCTCGTGAATTGCGTACCATTGTCGGTGATGATCCCGTTAGGGATCCCGGCGCAAACAATCGACCAAGAACTTGATCTGTTGTCTTTGTCACCTTCCTCATCGCTTCCACTTCGCCACTTTGTGAACTTGTCGATTGCAACGCATAAGTACTCAAAGCCCCGACAGCTCGGGAAAGGGGCCGAGGATGTCGAGCCCCGGACGAAAATGGCCGGATAAAGGGATCGTCTGGAGAGCTTGAGCTGGCTGGTGTATCTGCTTGGAATGGAACTGGCACACTTCACACTTGGTTACTTGCGCAGTTGCATCCTGGAGGGCTGTCGGCCAAAAGAAACCCTGCCGGAACGCTTTGCCGGCAAGTGCTCTTGCGCCAATGTGGTGACCACATATGCCTCCATGTATCTCTGCCAACAGCTTTTGTCCATCTTCCCGGTGAATACACTTCAATTTCACACCGTTGAGTCTTCTTCTGTACAGTGTGTTGTTGACAAACTGGTACATACTTGACTGTCGGGCTACTCTTTCCGCTTCTTCTTGCTCTTCGGGAAGTTCTCCTGTCTGAAGGAAACGGACAATCTGTTGTGCCCATGCTGGAGCTTGCGGCTCGACAACAAGGACTAAAGGCACATCTGCTGCTGCGGGAACATCCGCTTCTACGGCGAGAACCTGCGGCTCAGCCGGAGCTTGGCGTTCCCCGGCAAGCTTGCCGGAGCAAAACTTGTCGGGAGCGTGCTTTGATGGAAAAAACCCTAGGGCTTGCCGGAGCAGATCGCTCCTCAAAGACTCTTGGTGTTGATCTTGGGGACCTTCTTAGCGGTGGCTTCGGGGAGCTCTGCCGGAAAATAGTCACCAGAAATCAACTTCCTCTTCTTGCTCTGTTCAGTTGATGGCGTTATAGACGGTTGAGTCAGTTTGAGCACAAAGATCCCTGGTTCCACAGGTAACTTAAGTGCGGCGCGACTTCGACGATCCATCGGCAATGTCGTTCGAGCTCTTGGAACATGTTCCATCTCAGAGCCGTCAAAGTGCTCTTCTAACTTTCTCACTTCATCAACGTAAGCTTCCATCAAAGGACTCGATAATTCTTGTTCACTTGGCGGACGACAAGCGCGAGTCACCCCGACAATGAGTTTCTTGATCCCAAGGTCTGCTGCGATCTCGAGACCGCAAGCAAACCTTCATACTCTGCGGTATTGTTCGTTACTTGCTCCTTGGGAATGTGCATCCGACTACGTGCTTGAGGTGCTCTCCGGTGGAGTGCGACAAGTAGCACGCCAAGACCGGCGCCTTTGCAGCGAGAAGGCACCATCAAAGTACATCAGCCACTCTTTGCTTGCTTCCTTGACGGGATGCTCGCTTACGAATTTCTTCATCGGTGTTGGCGTCCACTCTGCTATGAACTCTGCCAATGCCCTGCTTTGGATAGTTGAAGTGCTCTCAAACTTGAGGCCAAAGCTTGATAGTTCCAGTTTGCTCCGGTGGTGGTGGGTTCGACGCGGACGGAACAGCTGCCTCCGAAGCCTTCTTCTTCGGTGGCATGTCGATGAAGATGATGAAGATCTAGCTCGTGTGAACGCCAGATCAGGTTCACACAACCTCGACGCCCCCTACTTGGCGCGCCAAAGATGTCGGGGAAGCTGATCCACGAACACCTATGGGACCGGCGGACCGAGCCCCTTTCGGTTCGGCGGGGGGCGGAGATCGCATGAAGAGCGGATCAAGGTGAAGCACACGAGTAGTTTACCCAGCTTCGGAGCTCTCCGGAGAGATAATACTCCTACTGCTGCATGTCTGATTGTATTAAGTTCTTGCTCGGGAGCGCTGAGTGCTACAGTACACACTAGCTGCTAACAAGACCGAGCATGAGTGTTTTCTGGCCTCGAACCCCCCTCTACATTGCGCATGGGCCTCCTTTTATATGCTCAAGGGGTCACCGACAGGTGGCAACGTAGACAAGGGTAAAAATGGAAAAGGAGTTGCGGTTGGTACACCTACTTGTACAGTGTATCATACCTAACCCTGACGGCAGGGGACAAAGGCATTAAATGCCCGTTTGCGTCGCCCAAACAGTGCAAAAAGGGACCGTCAGGGACGCCACCGCTCGCCACGATGGCAATCTTGTCAGCGTCGCTTGCCACCTCGCACCACTGGCTGCACAACCTCTTGCCACGCGCGCCTGGAAATGTCCCAGGGCGACACATTGGTGGATGTGCTGGAGCGCGGGTACAGAGTGGTAGCTTGCCGCGGCAAGCGCCTTGCCGCGGTCGTTGTCTTGTCGCGTCGGGAAGCTTGTCGCTCACCGGGCCTTGCCGGGACGCGTGGCGCGTCGCGGCAAGTTCCTTGAGATGCCTTAGTTGGCCTTCCCGGCAAGCTCCTCTTGCCGGGGCCTTGTCTCCTTGGCTTGTACACTTTGTTCTTGAATGGCTCCAAAGGAACCACGGAGGACCTTGGCGGTCACCCGGCAAGCCTTGCCGCAGGGTGCTGCGACTGCCCGTGCACAAGTTCGGGATACTAGGGTATCCCTACTCTAGTACACCAACAATCATTGATTCTTCCCATTGGTTTTTTAATGGTGGAATCCGCAAGGTGCAAATTTAAGGAGCAATCATCAAGATCATGGAAACCTAGAATATCCCATAAAGTTTTCGGAATCGTGGAAACACTAGCACCCAAATCACACAAAGCAAAACACTCATAATCTTTAATTCTAATCTTTAATGTAGGTTCCCACTCATCATTAAGTTTTCTAGGTATAGAAACTTCCAAATTAAGTTTTTCATCAGATTGCATCAAGGCATCAACGATATGTTTGGTAAAAGCTTTATTTTGAATATAAGCATGAGGAGAATTAACAACGGATTGCAACAAGGAAATACAACCTTTTAAAGAACAGTTATCATAATCAAATTACTTGAAATCCGAGATAGTAGGTTCAATATTATTAGAAGTTGAGGATTCTTCAATCCCACTTTTACCAATTTTAGCATCAAGATCTAAAGACTCCGAATTTTTGGGACGCCTTCTAGGCAAAGTTGATTCATCATCAGTCCCATAATCATCAAAATTCATATTGCAAAACATAGATCTAATCGGAGACACATCAATAACTTTAAGATCCTCATCATTATTTTCATGTAAACTAGAAGAACACGCTTTTATAAAGTTATCTTTCTTAGCACGCAATCTAGCGGTTCTTTCCTTGCACTCGTCAATGGAAATTCTCATTACTTTGAGAGACTCATTGATATCATGCTTAGGAGGAGAAGATCTAAGTTTAAGAGAATCGACATCAAGCGAAAGTCTATCAACATTCCTAGCCAAATCATCAACTTTGAGCAATTTTTCTTCAAGCAAAGCATTAAAATTCTTTTGAGAAATCATAAATTCTTTCACACTATTCTCAAAATCAGAGGGCATCTTATTAAAATTACCATAAGAATTATTGTAGGATTTTCCATAATTATTAGAAGAATTACTAGGGAAAGGTCTAGCATTAAAGTTTCCACTATAAGCATTGTTTCCAAAACTATTCCTACCAACAAAATTCACATCCATGGATTCATTATTATTCTCAATCAAGGAATACAAAGGCATATCATTGGGATCAAGAGGAGTATTTTTAGTAGCAAACATCTTCATAAGTTCATCCATCTTTCCACTTAAAACATTGATTTCTTCTATAGCATGCACTTTTTTACTAGAAGATCTTTCGGTGTGCCATTGAGAATAATTAGGCATAATATTATCAAGAAGTTTTGTAGCATCTCCTAACGTGATTTCCATAAACGTGCCTCCTGCGGCCGAATCTAAGAGATTTCTAGAGGCAAAGTTCAAAGCGGCATAAATTTTTTGTATGATCATCCATAAATTCAACCATGAGTAGGGCAATTGCGAAGCATCAATTTCATTCTTTCCCAGGATTGGGCAACATGTTCATGATCAACATGTTCATGATCAAGTTGTTTAAAATTCATGATCTCGTTCCTAAGAGTGATAATCTTAGCGGGAGGAAAATACTTAGAGATAAAAGCATCTTTGCACTTGTTCCAAGAATCAATACTATTTTTAGGCAAAGAAGAAAACCAAATTTTAGCACGATCTCTAAGTGAAAACGGAAATGACTTCAATTTGACAATATTGTTATCCGTATCTTTCTTCTTTTGCATATCACACAAATCAACAAAATTGTTCAGATGAGTAGTGGCATCTTCACTAGGAAGGCCAGCAAATTGATCTTTCATAACAAGATTCAACAAAGCGGTATTGATTTCACAAGACTCAACATCATTAAGAGGAGCAATCGAAGTACTAAGGAAATTATTATTATTGGTATTCGAGAAATCACACAATTTGGTATTATCTTGCGCCATGGCAACAAGTAATCCAACACACAAGCAAACGGAAAAAGGCAAGCGAAAAGAGAGAAGGAGATTGGGAAATAGAGGGCGAATAAAACGACAAGGGTGAAGTGGGGGAGAGGAAAACGAGAGGCAAATGGCAAATAATGTAAATGCGAGGGAGATGGGTTCGCGTGGGCCAGTTTCGATGCGGAGGGACCCGGCCCCGCCGGAGGTGGTACGTCTCCGTGTCAGGGAGGAGGACGAGCACGTCCATCGCTACATGGTTGCGTTAGAGGGCGGCAGTTCTCCAATACCGGCAGCTTTCTTGAGGATCTCACTTCAGCTATGATCCCGTGAGGTTCCTTCTCTTTGGGTGTCCACCGCTCGCGCCAAGCAGAACCGCGAGTGTCCTAGATTCTTCTGTAGTATTCGATCTTTATTAGCTACCTAGCCAGTGATGTACTATTCAATATTATATATTATTCGAGACGATGTATTCAAGATTATATCTATTATTCTAGATGATGTATTCGAGATTATATCTATTATTCGAGACGATGTAATTTGAATACAATACCGACAGAGAGGGAGAACATACCATGTTCGATATGATACGCGGGCCAGATGATGATCAGAATGAAGAAGATTATGACGGTTCCGAATTTCTAAACAACACCGGAGAGGGTGATATGATATTCGATCGCGACGACCGAATTGATGAAGCCATGAACTACGATTATGACGATGACGAAGAACATGTTGATCCTGAAACAACAAAGACCGGCGAGGTATATATATTTATATAAGCAGGCATCTGGTGATCATCACATGTTTTAAATGACTTGAAGATATATTAACAAATCGATCTTTGTTCTTTCAGCCATCCGGATCGAGCAAATCTTCAGGCAAAAGGACGAAACGAGGCCTGAACAAAAAGTTGAAGCAGGGCGTAAAGTACAATATCGAGGCATGCAACCCTCTTGGCGAACCATTAGCGCCTAAAAGATTGCGGACAAGTTCGTTCGTCGGTCGGAGTTCTTGTGAAGGACCAACTCCCGATCAAACTTCAAGAATGGAGAGAGCCAACAAAGCCACGTCTAGATGTTACTTTTGTCGACAAGAATCAAAAAGATCTGTTTTGGGATACTCTCATGGAACATTTCACCCTACCGATCATTTCACGAAGCGATGTGCGAGAAAGTCAAGGACGCTGCTCTTAGGAAGATGGCGGTTGCATTCAAGAACCACAAGAATCGTGAATGGAACAAGTACGTCAAGGGAGGAAGGAAGACTCCAGTATTCAAGGGAACACTAGAGAACCAACGTGCTCATTGGGACGATTTCGTGAAATTCAAGGATTCGGAATTAGCTAAGGAATGGTCGAGAATAAACAAGAAGAATGCCAAAAAGGATAAGTTCCATAAGCTGGGGCCAGGTGGCTATGCGGTGGCAATGCCTAAGTGGGATAAGTCTGAGAAAGAGATGGAGGATGCAGGTGTCACTCCGATTACTAAGAGCTGGCCCCCCAGGGTCAGGACTTGGTTCTATGCGCATGGGGGGGAGTTGGACCCGGAGACAGGCAATGTTTCGATGAGGTCAAGTCTGAAGGGAGCCGATGATGCGATACTTGTTGCAATAGAAGAGGCACGATCGGGGGTGTTCCATACCAACAGAGAGAACGACGAGCTTACGCGTGCCCTGGGAATGAACACCCAGGAAGAACACGAGGCAAGGGCGCTATTCCGTGGTATGAGGGGTTTTTAGAATGGAACACCGACTACAGAACCCGTGCGAGAAAGAAGATTGCGGAGGAGAAGAAGAAGAAGATGGAGGAGGAGCAGAGGAAGCGGGACTATGAACGCCTTCAAGGCCTAGAAGCAAGTCAAGCGGAATTGGCGGTCAAATTCCAGCAAAGCAGAGCAGATCGACTCACTTACCCAGCAAAGGGGTCTTAGCAGCTGCAGCAGCTAGCGGATGATCGAGCATTGGATAGCACCGACCCATCCATGCCGAGAAGCAGCGTGGTTCCGTCCCCTGACGATGCAATGCTGGGTAGATATCCCGTGGATGACATCACGGAGAACACTAACTGCGAGCTACATGTCAAAACGAAGAACATATCCATGAAGGTGGTGGACGGCGTTGCTTTTACAAATCCCCCCGAGGCAACCTTCCATTGCAACCAGATTCCAGCGGGCTATGCTCGTGTCTTGGTTGATGAGGTGGTGGACCCACCATATTCGGAGCTACAACTTGACATTCCTGGAGGTGACGGCGAGCTCTTTCTCGGAGAGGCCAAACATCGTATCATCCTATGGAAAAAGGATTGCATCATCTTTCGAAGGCCACCGACACCGCGTCAGCCGACTCCTCGTTGAAGTCCGCCATCGAGTCAGCAGACTCCGCTCCTGCAAGTCCACCAAGTCCGGCAAAGTGTCGAGCCACTCCTCCTCCAAGTCCGGCAAAGTGTCAGGCCACTCCTCCTCCTCCAAGTCCGCCACAGCGTCAGACGTCCACTCCTCCTCCAAGTCCGGCACAACCTCAGGCCACTCCTCCCCGTCCAACTCAGCCCCGTCAGCCGTCTCCGCCGCCTCAGCAATCGCAGAAGAGACACCCCGCAGCTATGGTGCGTAGCGGTACGAGTCGAGGTAGTACAGGAAGTACAGGCGGAGGCAAGCGATATAAATATGGTCCAAGCCTCATGCCTCTTCCGTAGAGGGCTTATGACAGGTCCGAGGAGGAAATCGCAGCCATATCGAAGGCCGAGGTGGAAGCCCATTTTGCACCGAAACCGCCACCGCCGCCAAGGGAGAAAGTGCCTGAGGAAACGATTGACCACTTCATTCGTATGGCTCAACCACCAGCTCCCAAGCCTGTTGACCACGCACTATGAGCGCCACATCGGAAGTTAAATCGAGCACGTCTACAAAGGGAGCGAGCACATCTACATCGGGATCGAGCAAACAAGAAGCAGCTGTCAAAAATGCGGAAAACAATTCCCCACCGGGAGAACAGTAGGCGAATCGATCCCTCGCTTGTTGTGCCAACATCACGTGGATCTGACGCTACGCCAATATTATTGTGGGCAAACAATTGCACGCGTTCGAGGTGGGCAATGTGGTAATAACGGAGGAGCATATAATGCAGTGAAGTTCTCAACATCACTGTTGGATAACTCCTCGAGATCGAGCCCATGCCTTTGCTTAGAGAGGATGAAATAAAACGGAAATATGTCCGGGGCCAACCTTTGGTCGAGCCAGACAAGGTCAAGAACCTCCCAACGAGAATGTATGAATTGCATCAATGGTACATGAACATTACCAAGATTTCAGATCAATTGTCCCTCATGGTGAATGTCAAGGAGGAGCATTACTTCCATGAGAAAGTTGTGTCCGTTGAGTATACTGAACTGTTTTAGTTATACAATCAAGACGCACTCGACAAATCTATCGTCAGTTGCTATTGTCTGTGAGTGATTTCTTTCTGTAATTTATGTCTCAAGCTAGCTGTAGTGATCCTTTTGATCAATCATTACCTGTAATTATCCTCACTATATTCTTTTCTGTGGTATTATGCAGGATGAAGATGTATGAAATGAGAAAAGGTGGACGCTTTGGCATTGGGTTCATTGACCCAAACACCGTTAATGAATACACATGGCTAATAAATCCATGTCAGCAAAATAACGTCTTGGACAACATGCTAGAGTTCTTGAAGCGCCTCAAATACAATGAAGATATACTACTTCCTTACAACTTCCAGTGAGTCACACTGTCTTGTACTACAAATTCTCTGTTTTTGCCTACTAGCTAGCTACATGTTTTTGCTTACATATGCCCGCTTAATTAAGACATGCAAACGTGTGTGCATGCAGATTTCACTTGGTCTTGTGTATCATTAAAGTTGACGCCGGAACAGTTTAAATCGGACTCACTACTCTCGAAAAAACTGACTATAACATCTTGTTTGGGATAGTCAACATGTAATTTCAATCATTATTAACTATATATCTCGCCTATTTAGTTCGTCATTTCATGATATGAACTATTTAATAACCCCTTTATTCATTTTCTTTGTCGGGGCAGGGCTTGGGCAAGGTTCATCGGCGTCATGGAAGGCGAATGGAAAAAAAGGCTTAAATGGTTTCACCCAATGTAAGTAATTATAGTACTAGCTAGCTAGCTAGCTGCCATCTCTTTAATTATCATGCTTGATTAATTATTATCTAATCAAATTCCATTCTCGTAAAGGCCTCAAGCAAAGCGCGAGGGACTGATCTGTGTGCATTCTGCGCTTGCGAGAACATTCGCATGATGGCGTCCGAAAGGAGCAGATCTCAAAGACAGAATGGGTACGCTTGTCGAAACACTATTCACAATTTTACACCATTATCGATATCTAGTCACACAATTAATACACATGCATATTGATCTCCTTCTTAACAGTTCAAAGAGGTGCGGAGAAGCTCCTAGAAACGGAGCGAAGAAGCACTTCAAGAGAAAATAGCGGGATTTTTGCTCGACCAGGTCATAAATCCAAGGAAGAATACTATTACCCGCCACGCCCCATGAAAACCACTTCCAATTGTCATCGTGTTCAAGGCACCAATTAGGCTAATGCCACTGGCTCAAGGCAACATGCATATGTAGGAGAAATTGTATATAGCTATACATGTGTGTATGTGTGAATTAATTAATATGGTGGTTTGTGAGACATTGATGATATATATATGCATGATTGGTTCTACTAGAAATCATATATATATATATATATATATATATATATATATATATATATATATATGCATAACGTGTACAATGTGTAGTATCGTAAAATACCAAAGAAACAAAAAAGAATTAAAATGGAAACACAAAATTAAATGAAAAGAAATCATAAAACTAAAACCCCCAAACCTTATAGCACCGTTGGTCTTACCAACCGGTACTAAAGGGCTCGAGCCCCGGAGTTGGCTTGTGCCACGTGGTTGCCCTTTTAGCACCGGTTCGTCTGAACCGGTACTAAAGGGGGGCTTTAGTGACTGAAAATTTAGTGCGGTTATGGAACCGCACTAAAAACCTTACTGAACGGTGCTATTGCCCGGTTCTGCACTAGTGTGAGTAGTTGATAAACCGCTAGATGAATTGGAAGACTCCTGGTAATTCGGATCAGACGGATTAAGTGGGTATCGGAAGAAACCCTTCAAAGGATAACGTTTTTCGGGAGAGCAAGTAACCTCTGGACGATGCTTCCGGGTTGGTGTATCCGGTAAACCGGAAGAGGTGACTTGCTGTCCACTGTGTCGGGTTGTGCAGCGCCCTTCAGGTTGCTGTTTCTTTAAAGAAAATTTTGGATCCAAATAAGCAAGAGGGTGAGAGCATTTCACTTTCCGAACTGCACGGCGAAATCTTTGAACCGGCACAAGATCTGAACCGGAGGAAAGAGAGATTACCTCAACATGGTCCACATGGCTGACCTCTGCATCATCCTGATGATAGTCATTGTTAATAAGATGTATGAAAAAGGAGCCAAGGGAGTCAAGTTCTACCTCTTGATCCGAATCTTCAGCATCTTCGGGCGGATCAGCAGCTTCGCCGGTCTTCTTCTTGGTTGATTTCTTGATAGCTTTGCTCTTGGCACGAGGAGCTCTAGCCATTTTCTCTGAAGTTTTCTTCTTCCAAAAGGAGCTGTTGGGCTGAAAAGATTAAAACAAAGGATTATTAGAACAAATGTTAAAGCGGAGGCGGATCAAGAAAGTACAAGATTAAAAACTTACTGCTGGCGGTTTCTTGGCAGTGTAAAACGGAGCCAGCCCGGTTTGACTGCATATGGCGATGGGTTCGTCTAACATCTTCTTTACTGATTCGGTGACTTCGTCATCGGTCACCTCTATCTCAGTAAACCGTTGAGGATCGTTGGAGTTGCCGGTGTACTCATGCATTAATCCAGAGCGGCGACTTAAGGGCAGGATGTGCCATTTAACCCAGCAGCGAACAAGATCAACGCCAGTTAATCCATTGGCCATGAGAGCCCGGAGCTTGGCGAGTGTAGGGGCATAAGTGTGCCTCTCTCTGGCAGTTAATCGTTTAGGTAACGGGTGGCCATTGCTAAGCCAATGAGGGCGGTAACCCGGCAAGGGATTCTCTTCAGTAGGGGCTGTGTTCTGACAGTAAAACCAAGTTTGGTTCCAGTCTTTGGGATGACTATGGTGTGATGCATGTGGGAAATCAACCTCCTTCCTCTTCCAGATTGATACCCCGCTAAGTTCTGTGTTAGGGCCATCAGAAAACTCGGCTCGGCGGTTTAAGTGGAAGAAGTCCCGGAACAACTCGACAGATGGTTCTTCTTGAAGGTAAACTTCACAAAATACTTGAAAGTTGCATATGTTTGACACGGAATTTGGTCCAATGTCTTGTGGATGGAGTTGAAAGCTGGCAAGGACATCCCGGAATTTTTTTGAACCGGGAGGGCTGAAGCCCCGGTCCAAGTGCTGCATAAAAACGATGACTTCTCCATCCTGAGGCTCAGGAGGGCACTCAGGGCCAGGAACTCGCCAGTGAAGGACATTCTTTGAAGCTAAAGCGCCTGTCACTACATATCATTGATCTGTGTTTCCGTAATCCGGGACGGAACCCAGTTGCAAGCAGCGAATTGTTTGGTCATCTTGAAACAGCAAACTGTAAAGGTAAAATGAAGGACGGTTTAAGATGGACAGTTCAAGAATATTAATTGGTGTCAAACCGGAAAATCTGATCAAGGCATATGTGTGAGGTAAACCGAAAACTGCTATTCAGATCAAAATGGCGGTTTAAAGCGAGGGCTAATGATAGGTGGCGGATTACCGACTGCTAAAATTTTAAACCGCCCTTTGGCGGAGGAGATAGAGATGAAAATTTGCTAAGTGTTAACAGAAACAGGTTCCACACAATGATGAAATTTATTTGGATCTACCACGCTTCAGTAAAGAAAAATTACTGCGACTTATAATGGTGTTAAGCAGAACAGAGAAGGTCGTGCGCTCTACAAAAGAAAGGGAAGATCTACTAGTATTAAAAATGGATGCGGAGTCACTACCGCACGAGATCTACACTACTATGGGATCAAAGCAACCACGGCAGAAGGAAAAACGAAGAAATGAGAAGGAAAAACAAAGGAACTGTACAGACGAACTCATGAACCCTAGCACAGATCTAGAAATGCGGGAAAGAGAAAACTTACCACTGCAGATCTATTGCGAGGGATGCGCGAACTCGTCCGCTTTCAGGTTGATGCAGCGGCCTTTGTCGATGGAGTTCTCAAGGGTCGAGGGCGGCGGCGGAGCTTCAGAGCTTGGGCGTCGCGAGGAAGAAGAAGGTACAGAAGGGGAAGAAAGAAAAGGACCCTCGGGCTTTATTTATAAGGAGGAAAGGATAAAGGGCGGGCGCGAGAATCGAGGAGCCTGAAGCGGCAGAGTGGGCGCGCCTGTCGCCTCGATTTTCAGGACGCCATTAATGAGGGGAATATTTTTTAATCTTTTTATACAGAGATGATGTCATGATGGGCCATTGCTGTGTCCAGAGGATGACATCACGGTGGTTTAACAAGGTTTACAGGAGAAGACAATATGGCGGTTTACGAGAATATAAGAAGATGTTCATAAGATTTCCTTAGAGTATTGAAGATTGACATGAACAGGTTCAAATCAATCTGGGGCCTAATGTTGGGTATATAACTACTGAGTGTAAACCGGCTAGGAGGGCCCAGTTAACCCTCGATTATGCTGAAGCCCATGAAGATCCAGAAGATGGCGCTTTACTAATGAAGCTTAGAGGCCTGGAGCCTAAAGGCGGATTAGGGCCCATAGTGGTAAACCGCCATGACTATGTAACTTGGAATGTAAGTTAGGAAAGGAGAGACCGAGCCGGACACTTTGTATGAGTCGGCCTCGGGGCTCTGTAGACCGGCCGGGCGTCAACCTATGTATACAAAGGGATGACCCGGTGGCGGTTCAAGGACAAGAGACTACAACTCGAGACTCGGGCAAGCATATTTGCTCCCTGGTCATCAAAACCCAATCAATCCCATCACAACTAGACGTAGGCTTTTACCTTCATTGAAGGGGCCGAACTAGTATAAACTCCTCTGTCCCTTGTTCGGTTTAACCCCTTCAAGCTAACCCATTGCGATGGCTCCACGACTAAGTCCTTTCATGAGGACATCTGACGTGTTAATTCCACGACAGGAGGCGCAAGACAACCAAGGCAACGCCAAGACCGGAGACACAAAGAGCAAGAGGGCGAGGTGGACTTCCCCGACAAGACCCTTGCAGGGCACGGCCCCCGCAGCCCCGGCAAGAGCCTTGCCGGGGCAACTTGCCCAACGCCAGCGGAGTGCGCCACCCTTGAGCCCAAGGGTCCCAACACCATCAACCACATTGGAACCAAGGCTTGGGAGGCACCTCCATGGTAGCATGCAGATCTTCGTGAAGATCATTAACACACGAGATCAGATGAGGACCAGAAGACGACAATCCTTGGCAATATCCTCGCCGAGGAAATCCACGAGACCTCCGGAAAGATCTTTGCCAGGGACGACCATGATGTCGCGGCAAGACCCTTGCCGGGACCCCGGCAAGACCCTTGTCGAGGACATCAGTGGGGCCGCAGCCAGGCCTGCACCTGCCAAGACTCCACCGTTGTTCCCATGTAGCTGCCAGCCCAGCCAGCTAGGCTCGCACCCGCGTGGCGACGTGCGGCCTCTAGACCAGCTCAACAAGCATCTGTGTCGTGGCATGCAGATCTTCGTGAAGACACTGCTACCACGCCAGCTCAAGCAACTGCCAACCTACATGGCGATGCCGCCTCATCGGCTTGGACGCGTGTCGAAGCAAGGCGAGGCGGCAACGGAGCAAGGGGACACCTAAGGGGCGCATTTAATGCGTTTTGTCCCGTAATGACAGGCGATAAGCTCAGCTACTGTACGCTTTCCACCTCCTGTGTGCCACTGTGGCTTCCCCTTTTTCCTATAAAAGGAGGCCCGAGGCATACTAGAAAAGGATTCGGCTCTGTTGAACAAGTCGCGTTTCGTGGCTAGCTCAAGAACACTCAAATATACACCAAAGCAGGACTAGGGTATTATGCATCCTCGCGGCCCGAACCTGGGTAAACGATCCGTGTGTTGGCTCCTAGACCCGCTCTTTCCACAGCCCAGCGCCCGCCGAATCGTAGTAGGGATTCCAGGATCCCATAGGTGTCGTTTCTACCGACATCTTTGGTGCACCGTAGGGGGCGCGCCAGTGAAAATCCGGTTTAGCAGCTAGTCTAGCTGTTCTCCATCGCCATGGCGGAGGAAATGCCTTTAGTCCTTGCCGTCGAGCCCCGTGCTCGGCATGGGCACATCATACCATTCGATTCCTCCAAGCAGGGAGCTTCACGAGGAGCGGGAAGAAGCAGCCCGTCGATCTGCCATGTATCGATTCGTTGACAATGTTCATGCATGAAAAAGATCAAACGGTGTGAAATTGAAGTGCATTCCCGGGAGGAAGGATTGGAGCTATTGGCAGAGATACATGGAGGCATATGTGACTCCCACATAGGGTCGAGGGCCCTTGCCGGCAAAGCCTTCCAGCAAGGTTTCTTCTGGCCCACTGATGACCCACAAGTGTAGGGGATCTATCATAGTCCTTTCGATAAGTAAGAGTGTCGAACCCAACGAGGAGCGTAAGGAAATGATAAGCGGTTTTCGATGAGGTTTTCTCTACAAGCACTGAAATTGTAGGTAACAGATAGTTTTGTGATAAGATAAATTGTAATGAGTAACAAGTAAATAAAGTGCAGCAAGGTGGCCCAATCCTTTTTGTAGCAAAGGACAAGCCTAGACAATTTCTTATAATGAGAAAAGAGCTCCCAAGGACACATGGGAATTATCGTCAAGCTAGTTTTCATCACGCTCATATGATTCGCGTTCGGTACTTTGATAATTTGATATGTGGGTGGACCAGTGCTTGGGTACTGCCCTTACTTGGACAAGCATCCCACTTATGATTAACCCCTATTGCAAGCATCCACAACTACAAAAGAAGTATTAAGGTAAACCTAACCACAGCATTAAACACATGGATCCAAATCAGCCCCTTACGAAGCAACACATAAACTAGGGTTTAAGCTTCTGTCACTCTAGCAACCCATCATCTACTTATTACTTTCCAATGCCTCCTCCAGGCCCAAATAATGGTGAAGTTTCATGTAGTCGACGTTCACATAACACCACTAGAGGAAAGACAACATACATCTCATCAAAATATCGAACGAATACCAAATTCACATGACTACAAATAGCAGGACTTCACCCATGTCCTCAGGAACAAACGTAACTACTCACAAAGCATATTCATGTTCATAATCAGAGGAGCAATAATATGCATTAAGGATCTGAACATATGATCTTCCACCAAGTAAACCAATTAGCATCAACTACAAGGAGTAATCAACACTACTAGCAACCCACGGGTACCAATTTGTGGTTTTGATACAAGATTGGATACAAGAGATGAACTAGGGTTTTGAGAGGAGATGGTGCGGGTGAAGATGTTGATGGAGATTGACCCCCTCCCGATGAGAGGATCGTTCGTGATGACGATGGTGATGATTTCCCCCTCCCGGAGGGAAGTGTCCCTGGCAGAACAGCTCTGCCGGAGCTCTAGATTGGTTCCACCAAGGTTCCGCCTCGTGGCGGCGGAGTTTCATCCCGTAAGTTTGCCCACGATTTTTTCTAGGGTAAAAGCCTTCATATAACAGAAGATGGACACTGCTACGTCTTGAGCTTGCGTAGGTTTTCCTCGAAGAGGAGAGGCTGATGCAGCAATAGTAGCGTAAGTATTTCCCCCAGTTTTTGAGAACCAAGGTATCAATCCAGTAGGAGGCTCCACAAAAGTCCCACGCACCTACACAAACAAACTGAGAACTTGCAACCAACGCAATAAAGGGGTTGTCAATCCCTTCACGGCCACTTGCAAAAGTGAGATCTAATAAAGATAGTAAGATAAGATAAATATATTTCTGGTATTTTATAAGATAGATGCAAAAAGATAAAGATGCAAATAAAAGTAGATTGGAAGCAAATATAATATGAGATAGACCCGGGGGCCATAGGTTTCACTTGTGGCTTCTCTCAAGATAGCATAAGTATTACGGTGGGTGAACAAATTACTGTCGAGCAATTGATAGAAAACCGCATAGTTATGAGATTATCTAGGCATAATCATGTATATAGGCATCACGTCCATAACAAGTAGACCGACTCATGCCTGCATCTACTACTATTACTCCACACATCGACCGACTCCTGCCCGCATCTAGAGTATTAAGTTCATAAGAACAGAGTAACGCATTAAGCAAGATAACATGATGTAGAGGGATAAACTCATGCAATATGATATAAACCCCATCTTGTTATCCTCGATGGCAACAATACAATACGTGCCTTGCAACCCTTTCTGTCACTGGGTAAGGACACCGCAAGATTGAACCCAAAGCTAAGCACTTCTCCCATGGCAAGAAAGTTAAATCTAGTAGGCCAAACCAAACTGATAATTCGAAGAGACTTGCAAAGATAACTCAATCACACATAAAATAATTCAGCGAAGATTCAAATATTATTCATAGATAAACTTGATCATAAACCCACAATTCATCGGATCTCGACAAACACACTTTGCAAAAAGAGTTTACATCGAATAGATCTCCACAAGAGAGGGGAGAACATTGTATTGAGATCTAAAAGAGAGAAGAAGCCATCTAGCTAATAACTATGGACCCGTGAGGTCTGTGGTAAACTACTCACAACTCATCGGAGGGGCAAGGATGTTGATGTAGAAGCCCTCCATGGTCGATTCTTCCTCCGGCAGAGTGCCGGCGAAGGCTCCAAGATGAGATCTTGCGGATACAGAAGGTTACATTGGTGGAAATTGTGTTTCGTGGTGCTCCTGGATGTTTTCGGGGTACGTAGGTATATATAGGAGGAAGAAGTACATCGGTGGCCGCTCGAGGGGCCCACGAGACAGGGGGCGCCCTACAGGGGGGCCTCCTATCTCGTGGCTGCCTCGGTTGCTTCTTGACTTGCACTCCAAGTCCTCTGGATCACGTTCATTCCAAAAATCACGCTCCCGAAGGTTTCATTCCGTTTGGACTCCGTTTGATATTCCTTTTCTTCGAAATACTGAAATAGGCAAAAAAACAGCAATATGGGCTAGGCCTCCGGTTAGTAGGTTAGTCCCAAAAATGATATAAATGTGTAAAATAAAGCCCATAAACATCCAAAAGAGGTAATATAATAGCATGGAACAATCAAAAACTATAGATACGTTGGAGACGTATCAAGCATCCCGAAGCTTAATTCCCGCTCGTCCTCGAGTAGGTAAATGATAAAAAAAGAATTTTTGATGTGAATGCCTACGTTTTTAAGGCGTCCCGCCTTGGACGCTTAGGCGACGCTTAGGCGATAAGGCGCCCCCCCAGCGCCTTACAAATATGCCCGCTTTAGGCGCTTAGGCGTCCGCCTTAGGCGCTTAGGCGTCGCCTAGGCGATAAGGCGCCCCCCCAGCGCCTTAGGTCGCCTTACCGCCTTAAAAACATAGGTGAATGCTACCTAGAATAATTCATAATGTAATTTTCTTTATTGTGGCATGAATGTTCAGATCCAAATGATTCAAAATAAAAGTTCATATTGATAAAAGAAATAGTAACACTTCAAGCATACTAATCAATGTAATCATGTCTTCTCAAAATAGCATGGCAAAAGAAAGTTCATCCTACAAAATCATATAGTTAGGCTATGCTTCATTTTCGTCACACAAAGATGTTCCCAACTTCTATACCCCGATGACAAGCCAAGCAATTGTTTCATACTTAAATAATCTCAAACTTTTCAACCTTCACACAATACATGGCGTGAGCCATGGATATATCACTATGGGTGGAATAGAATATGATGATGGGGATTGTGTGGAGAAGTAAAAAGAGAAAGTCTCACATTGACGAGGATAATCAACGGGCTATGGAGATGCCCATCAATTGATGTCAACATGAGGAGTAGGGATTGCCATGCAACGGATGCACTAGAGCTATGAATTCTCAACAAAAGAAAACTAGTGGGTGTGCATCCAACTTGCTTGCTCACGAAGACCTAGGGCATTTGAGGAAGCCCATCGTAGGAATATACAAGCCAAGTTCTATAATGAAAAATTCCCACTAGTATGAAAAAGACAACTTATGAGACTCACTATATGAAAAACATGGTGCTACTTTGAAGCACAATATATGAGACTCACTTCATGAGGAACAAGGTGCTACTTTGAAGCACAAGTGTGGAAAGAGATAGTAACATTGCCCTTTTTATTTATTTTCTTTTTTCCTTTTTCTTTTTTTCTTTTTTTTCTTTTCTTATTCTTTTTTATCTTTTGGGCCTTTTTTTGGCCTTTCTTTTTTTCTTTGGGCAATTTTCTAATAATAATGATCATCAAACTTCTATTGATTACAACATAAGAATTACAACTCGAAACTAGAAAAAGATATGACTCTATATGAATGCCTCCGGCGGTGTACCGGGATGGTGCAATGAATCAAGAGTGACATGTATGAAAAATAATGCATGGTGGCTTTGCCACAAATACGATGTCAACTACATGATCATGCAATGGCAATATGACAAAAGTAAAGTATGTCATGATGATGAACGGAACGGTGGAAAGTTGCATGGCAATATATCTCGGAATGGCTATGGAAATGCCATAATAGGTAGGTATGGTGGCTGTTTTGAGGAAGATATAAGGAGGTTTATGTGTGATAGAGCGTATCGTATCACGGGGTTTGGATGCACCGGCGAAGTTTGCACCAACTCTCAAGGTGAGAAAGGGCAATGCACGGTACTGAAGAGGCTAGCAAAGGCGGAAAGGTAAAAATGTGTATAATCCATGGACTCAACATTAGTCAAAAGAACTCATATACTTATTGCAAAAATTTAGAAGTCATCAAAAACCAAGTACTACGCGCATGCTCCTAGGGGGATAGATTGGTAGGAAAAGACCATCGCTCGTCCCCGACCGCCACTCATAAGGATACACAAGCCAGGTACACTTCATGTTTCAAATTTGTTACACAACTTTAACCATACGTGCATGCTACGGGACTTGCTAACTTCAACACAAGCATTCTTTAAATTCATAATCACCCAACTAGCATGACTTTAATATCACTACCTCCATATCTCAAAACAATTATCAAGTATCAAATTGATCATATCATCCAATTCACTTCCTATGATAGTTTTTATTATACCCAACTTGGATGCCTACCATTCTAGGACCAATTTTATAACCATAGCAAATACCATGCTGTTCTAAAGGACTCTCAAAATAATATAAGTGAAGCATGAGAGACTAGTAATTTCTTCAAAATTAAGACACCACCGTGCTCTAAAAGATATAAGTGAAGCACTAGAGCAAAAACTATCAAGCTCAAAAGATATAAGTGAAGCACATAGAGCATTCTAGCAAAATTCTAATCAAATAGGCTTCTCCCAAAAGGTGTGTACAGCAAGGATGATTGTGGTAAACTAAAAAGCAAAGACTAATATAATACACGATGCTCTAAGCAAAACACATATCATGTGGCGAATAAAAATATAGCTCCAAGTAAAGTTACTAATGAACGAAGACGAAAGAGGGGATGCCTTCCCGGGGCATCCCCAAGCTTAGGCTTTTGGCTATTCTTGAATATCTTGGGGGTGCCATAAGCATCCCCAAGCTTAGGCTCTTGCCACCCTTTATTCCATAGTCCATAAAAGCTTTACCCCAAAACTTGAAAACTTCACAACACAAAACTCAACAGGAAATCTTATAAGCTCCGTTAGTGAAAGAAAACAAAACCACAACATAAGGTACTGCAATGAACTCATTCTTTATTTATTTTGGTGTTAAACCTACTGTATTCCAACTTCCTTATGGTTTATAAACTAATTTACTAGCCATAGATGCATTGAAATAAGCAAACAACACACGAAAAAACAGAATCTGTCAAAAACAGAACAGTCTGTAGCAATCTGTAACTAACGCAAACTTATGGAACTCTAAAAATCCTACAAAAATAAGAAGTCCTGGACAATTTGTTTATTGAACATCAGAAAAAATAATCAACGCAAAAACACGTTCCTGTGATTTAACAAAATTATATTCGTGTGTGCAAAGTTTCTGTTTTTCAGCAGAATCAAATCAACTATCATCGTAGGTTATCCTATAGGTTCTACTTGGCACAAACACTAATTAAAAGATAAAAACACATCTAAACAGAAAGTAGATTCAAGATTTATTACTAAACAGGAGCAAAAACAAAAAACATAAAGAAAATTGGGTTGCCTCCCAACTAGCGCTATCGTTTAACGCCCCTAGCTAGGCATAAAAGCAAAGATAGATCTAATGAGTGCCATCTTTGGCACTAAATTCATAAGTAGCACACATGATAGATTCATAAGGTAATTTGACTTTCTTTCTTGGAAAGTGCTCCATGCCTTTCTTTAATGGAAATTGGAATATAATATTCCCTTCCTTCATATCAATAATCGCACCAATCGTTCTAAGGAAAGGTCTACCAAGAATAATAGGGCAAGAAAGATTGCAATCTATATCAAGAATGATAAAATCTACGGGCACCAAATTTCTATTTGCAACAATGAGAACATCATTGTCGGGGAAGCTGATCCACGAACACCTATGGGACCGGTGGACCGAGCCCCTTTCGGTTCGGCGGGGGGCGGAGATCGCACGAAGAGCGGATCGAAGTGAAGCACACGAGCAGTTTACCCAGCTTCGGAGCTCTCTGGAGAGATAATACTCCTACTGCTGGATGTCTGATTGTATTGAGTTCTTGCTCGGGAGCGCTGAGTGCTACAGTACACACTAGCTGCTAACAAGACCGAGTGTGAGTGTTTTCTGGCCTCGAACCCTCCTCTATGTTGCGCATGGGCCTTCTTTTATATGCTCAAGGGGTCACCGACAGGTGGCAACATAGACAAGGGTAAAAATGGAAAAGGAGTTGCAGTTGGTACACCTACTTGTACAGTGTATCATACCTAACCCTGACGGCAGGGGACAAAGGCATTAAATGCCCATCTGCGTCGCCCAAACAGTGCAAAAAGGGACCATCAGGGACGCCAGCGCTCGCCACGATGGCAATCTTGTCAGCGTCGCTTGTCACCTCGCACCACTGGCTGCACAGCCTCTTGCCACGCGCGCCTGGAAATGTCCCAGGGCGACACGTTGGTGGATGTGCTGGAGCGCGGGTACAGAGTGGTAGCTTGCCGCGGCAAGCGCCTTGCCGCGGTCGTTGTCTTGTCGCGTCGGGAAGCTTGTCGCTCACCGGGCCTTGCCGGGACGCGTGGCGTATCGCGGCAAGTTCCTTGAGATGCCTTAGTTGGCCTTCCCGGCAAGCTCCTCTTGCCGGGGCCTTGTCTCCTTGGCTTGTACACTTTGTTCTTGAATGGCTCCAAAGGAACCACGGAGGACCTTGGCGGTCACCCGGCAAGCCTTGCCGCGGGGTGCTGCGACTGCCCGTGCACAAGTTCGGGATACTAGGGTACCCCTACTCTAGTACACCGACAGGAGCCCCCGGGCATGGGCCACACACAGTGCCGAAGCTGTTGGGCCAGGCCCAAAACAGACGCAGGCACGCCGCCCTAGGCCACGCCGTATCTTGCTCCGTATCCACCGCGCCCTCCCTGAACGGCACGCGTTGAATGCGGCGTCGTGGGAGAGATCGTGGGTGGTTTCTTTATTCGGAAAGACGGAACGTCCGCCCCCCTCCCTTTATAAGAAGGGGAAACAGGGGCAGTTTGCCCACCTCGCCAGTTGCTAATCCAATCTTAGAAATCTCCGCCGCTCCTTCCTTTCTCCCAAAGCAGAAAGAGATTAGCGCTCCGCCCCCCATCACCACCAGCACCACAAACATCGTCGACCTCCCCACCACCTCCGCCATGGCTCCGAAAGCCGGCAATGGGAAAGGCATGAAGTCGACCGAGGCGCAGCGGCTCGCGGCGCTGCGAAAGGAGCGGACAACCTTCCCACCCAAGCTCGCTACGAAGGAGCTGAGGGAGTACTACTACCTCTTCTGGTCGACGGAGACGCGAGCGCGTCCGCGCACGAAGGTACTCTCCGCCGCCGCTTCGGAACGGGCTCCGAATGGATATCCCTTCTTCGCGTTGTTCTTCTACTGCGGGCTCTGCCTGCCTTTCTCTGAATTTTTCTGCGACATCATGAACACCTACGGGTTCCACCTCCTTGACTTCACCCCCAATGCCGTTCTGACCATGGCAGTTTTCGCACGTCTCTGCGAAAACTTTGTCGGAGTCCATCCAAATGTAGCTCTTTTCCGCCACTTCTTTATGCCCCGAGTTGAGAGAGGGGAGCCTTTATCTGGCGGAATCGCCTGGATCTCGAGAGCTGGCAAGAAGGAAGCTTATCTGGAGGGAGAGCTCTGCGGCAAGTGGGGGGAATGGAGAGCAGACTGGTGCTGGATTGTTGAGGAGAACCCACAGCCGTTTACTGCCGAGTGCCAAGCCCCAGTAGTGCGCGACAACGATTGGAGCAACATGGCCCCGGAAGACGATAGGCTGAAGATTGCCGTCACCCGGATCCTGCGCCTCAGGCTTGCCGGGCTCACTGTAGGCGCCGTTGGTGCAGATTTTCTTCGCCGCCGCATCGCCCCCCTACAGGAGAGGAGGAGACCCGCCTGGGAGTTCGGGGGTGCGGCGGACATTATGAGGCTGCGCCCGGGCCTCAACTTCAACTTCACTGTCCTGGAACTGGACGCGATGCTAAAGGAACTGTTCAAACACGACCCTCAACATCCCGAATGGTTCAGGTTGCCGAAGGGTGTCGTTCGTTGTCTGACAACTCCTCGCCGACCGCATCCGTGCAATGATGTCGTTGTGCGATTTGCATGGAATTGTCCCAACTTGGCAAGAACCTGCAGACGACGTCGTGCAGGAGTTCTTCGATGGCTTGGTAGAAGTGTTGGTCCGTTCTGATGAGCAGAAAAGCCTCACCCGCGACACCACCGATGCGGAGATGCAGCGCATCGCCACTAGGGCGGAAGAGGCGGTGGCAGCCGCTGCCACGGGCGAGTTTAAATTCACAGTGGAGTAGGCAGAGGCAGCAGAGGCGGCAAGCCTTGCCGAGCGAGATGAGCTTGCCGGCGAGGGAGAGCTTGCCGGCGAGGGAGAGCTTGCCAGCGAGGGAGAGCTTGCCGGGCCTGAAGTCGAGTCGGGCGATCCCGTTGAGGGTACGAGCGGCTTGTTGGAGACCAACTCCTCTTCCTCCTCGTCTTCAGACAGCCCGCCGCAAGCAGAGCCCCCAGTTCCACCAAGAAGGCGTCTCCGCAAGGTTGGGGACGTAGCGGAGCGGCAAACGAGTCAACAGCCACCGCGCCGCGCGACACGCTCCACCGCGACAAGTACTGTTGCCGCGGGAGCATCTCACGCCGCTGCGACAACTGGAGCGGGGTCCTCCCGGACCACCGCTTCTGCTCCTGCCGCTGCCCCCGCCAAGTGGTTAAGGGAACCCGCTCCTCCGCCTCGTCGCACCAAAGGTGGGCCGGACTTCGACCTCTCCGCGCTCAGCTCCGACGAGGAAGAAGAAGAGTAAGATTCTTTGTTGTACCTGTAGTTCTTCAATTCTTGTTGTTTTGTCTTGTATCTGATTTGCTTTACTCCGAACTCATTCCTTTTCAGGACTCTGGCCTAGAGAGCGACGAAGAGAGCCAAGGTCCCGGTGATTGTCATCGAGGACGGACCCACCGCGACAGTGGGGGGCGTGCCCGAGACCACCTTGCCGGACCCGGCAACTGTTCCCCAAAGCAGCCCCCAGCGCAGCCCCCAGCGTAAGTGGATGGTTTACTTCTCGCTGTTAGGCGCGCATGGGTGCCCTTTCTTTGCTGATATCTGACTATTGGTTTGTGTAGGAGCAGAGCAGCCTCACCAGGAGCGCCCAGAAGTCGCCCCCGACATGACATCTGCTTCGACTACACCGCCAAGGGAGGATTCCCCGGCAAGGGAGCATTCTCCGGCAAGGGAGAAGTCTCCGGCAAGGGAAAGTTCTCCGGCAAGGGACAGCACCAATGACCCCCCCAGTGGTGGAGACCACAACTGTGGAGCCCAGTACAGGTAATCCTCTTGCTTGAAAACTTCCCTTGGGTTCTTCTGCTTCTGATTTTCTTTTTGGATATTTGCTTGACTTTTCTCCCCTTTCCGGCCGTTAGATCCATCTGTCACGGAGCCGATGGAAACCGAGGTTGCCGGCGAGGAGAACGCGCGCGGCAACACCGACGACGTCGTTGCTACCGAAGAAGCAGCCGACGCCGATGATCCTGCCAGCAAGGAGGCCGCCAAAGCTGCCGCCGCGGAAGCCGGCGAGGGGTCCGGCGATTGCACTGACAGCCCTAAGGCCGCAGGAGCGTCAGGCGCTACGCCGACCGTCGATCCCTCCGCCGCTGCCGCAGCGTCAGGCTCCGAAGAGCCCCAGCCCGGCGCCTATTTGAAGGCCGGCGATGGCGTCTTCATCAAGCTCCCCTGGGAGTCGAGCTCCAGGGCGCCGTTCGAAGGAGAAACCTTGGATGGAGAGGTGCTCGCCTCTGCTGGGCTGACGCTGGTTGACGCGCCGAGCAGCAGCAGCGGCGAGTCTGAGGAGGAGCGGCTGCTGCGGAAGCTGGTGTCGCTCTACCGCGCTCGGCAGGCCAAGGTGGAATCCCGAGAAGCGCTTGTCGCGCAGGCGGGAGTGGACATCGAGAAGCGCGTGGAGGAGCTCCTGGGTCGCAACCAGGAAGCTCTCCGGTCCCTGGCAGAGGAGCGGGAGCAGCTCACCGAGGCGCGGAAAGCCTGAAGGAAATATGCCCTAGAGGCAATAATAAAGTTATTATTTATTTCCTTATATCATGATAAATGTTTATTATTCATGCTAGAATTGTATTAACCGGAAACATAATACATGTGTGAATACATAGACAAACATAGTGTCACTAGTATGCCTCTACTTGACTAGCTCGTTTATCAAAGATGGTTATGTTTCCTAACCATAGACATGAGTTGTCATTTGATTAACGGGATCACATCATTAGGAGAATGATGTGATTGACATGACCCATTCCGTTAGCCTAGCACTTGATCGTTTAGTATGTTGCTATTGCTTTCTTCATGACTTATACATGTTCCTGTAACTATGAGATTATGCAACTCCTGTTTATCGGAGGAACACTTTGTGTGCTACCAAACATCACAACGAATCGGGTGATTATAAAGGTGCTCTACAGTGTGTCTCCAAAGGTACATGTTGAGTTGGCGTAATTCGAGATTAGGTTTTGTCACTCCGATTGTCGCAGAGGTATCTCTGGCCCTCTCGGTAATGCACATCACTATAAGCCTTGCAAGCAATGTGACCAATGAGTTGGTTACGGATGATGCATTACGAACGAGTAAAGAGACTTGCGGTAACAAGATTGAACTAGGTATTGGATACCGCGATCGAATCTCGCCAAGTAACATACCGATGACAAAGGAACAACGATGTTGTTATGCGGTTTGACCGATAAAGATCTTCGTAGAATATGTAGGAGCCAATATGGGCATCCAGGTCCCGCTATTGGTTATTGACCAAGAATAGTTCTCGGTCATGTCTACATTGTTCTCGAACCGTAGGGTCCGCACGCTTAAGGTTTCGATGATAGTTTCATTATGAGTTTGTGTATTTTGATGTACCGAAGGTTGTTCGGAGTCCCGGATGTGACCACGGACATGATGAGGAGTCTCGAAATGGTCGAGACATAAAGATTGATATATTGGACGGATATATTTGGACACCGGAAAGGTTCCGGGTGAGATTGGGAATATACCGGAGTTCCGGGAGGTTACCGGAACCCCCCGGTAAGTATATGGGCCTTATTGGGCCTTAGTGGAAGGGAGGGAGAAGGAGCAACGGAGGGGCCCCCCAAGCCCAATCCGAATTGGGAGGGGGCCGCCCCTTTCCTTCTCTCCTCCCCCCTCTTCCTTCCTACTCCTACTCCGAATAGGAAAGGGGGGCCAAACCTACTTGGAGTAGGTTTGCCCCCCCTAGGGCGCGCCACCCCCTTGGGCCGGCCTCCTCCTCCCTCCCTCGTTTATATACGGGGGCGGGGGGGGGCACCCTAGACACACAAGTTGATCATTGAGATCGTTCCTTAGCCGTGTGCGGTGCCCCCCTCCACGATATTACACCTCGGTCATATTGTAGCGGTGCTTAGGCGAAGCCCTACGACAGGAGAACATCAAGATCGTCACCACGCCGTCGTGCTGACGGAACTCCTCCCCGCGCCTCTGTTGGATCGGAGATCGAGGTGCGTCATCGAGTTGTACGTGTGTCAAGAACTCGGAGGTGCCGGAGTAACGGTGCTTGGATCGGTTGGACCAGGAAGACGTACGACTACTTCCTCTACGTTGCGTCAACGCTTCCGCTTCGGTCTCACGAGGGCGTGAGACAACACTCTCTCTCGTTGCTATGCCATCACCATGATCTTGCGTGTGCGTAGGAAATTTTTTGAAATTACTACGTTCCCCAACAAAGCCTTCCTCCTCGAGAAGGCTGAAGTTGAAGAGCAACAGCGGCTTGCCGCCGAGGAGCTGTTTGCGCGGGAGGGTGAGTTGGCATAGCGGAAGGTCAATCTTGACAGCCATGAGGAGGAGCTTGCTGCGTGCGAGCAAACATTCGACGGGGCTCTCAAGGAAGCAGAGGATGCTGCCGTAGCTGCCGAGGCCGCCAAGAAGGAGCTGGAGACGAAGGTGGCGCAGCTGGAGGCCGATCTCAAAGCGAGCGGCGAAGAGCTTGCCGCGCTCAAGCGTGAGCGCGAGAAGGATGCCTACACTCTTGGCGAGCTGCAAGGTAGTCTCGCCGAGAAGGGCAAGGAGCTTAGCGCCGCCAAGGACTCCAACGCAGATCTTGAGTTGAAGCTGACTACTTTGACCAAGACGCTGGACGGCGCCAGGGAGCAGGAGGTGGCCTTGAAGAAGCAGATCAAGGCCGACGAGGCGCTGCTAGCGAGTGCTGCTACCACCCAGAACACTTTTAGGGAGAATGTGGAGCACTGGACGGAGGGTCTCGTGGACGTTGCTGCAGCCATCAACGGGGAGCTGGCGCAGCTGGGGATGGAGGATTTCGGGTATCCCTCCGATGAGAACCTCCAACCCAGCGCCAAGCTCATCTTGTTCTTCAAAGGCGTGGCGACGGCCCTCCAGCGACTCTAGGAGAAGATCCCAAAGCAGCTGGCCGACAAGTCGCGCATGATCTGCGCGGGAGCTCTTCAAAAGGTGTTGGTGAAGGTGGCCTTCCGCAACCCGGGTCTCAACCTCACCAACGTCCTCAGGACCTTGCCACCGGAAGCTGATCTGGAAGCGCTCAAGGCCCTTGTCGCACCCATTGTGGACAAGGTGAGCGGGATCAAGAGGGTTGAGGGCGATCGCGTAGATTAGGCCACCCGTTTTCTCCTTTTCTTGTCGCTGCTGGTCATGTTATGAAAACAATCTGTTAGAGCTGCGACAAGCTATCTTGTAATATAACTCTATGTTGGGTATTGATTGCTATGTTATTTCCTCTACTTGATTCCTTCTTTTGTATGTTTTTGCCCTACGTTTTTAGGGAACTTGCGGTCAGCAGCGCTTTAGTCATGAAGCGCTGAGTGCGACGTCGGAGCTTCTGCTGGCGGTGCCGCTACCGACAAGAAACCTTGTCGCAACTAGTCGCAGCTCACTTAAGTTGTTGAGAGGACTCGAAACAAAGTAAGGGCGCAACTAGCTACGAGTTGGTTCCTCCGCGCACAGGTTTTCCATACAAAGCACGGTCGTTCGAGGAAGATAACTTAAAAAATTTAAAACTGATTGCTCAAACTTTGGCAACTTAGCTTTTCTGTCGTTTGCTTCCCGGTAAGGCGAAACTTTCTTGAACGACGCCTGGTCCACACTATTATCTTCTCCTTTCCCCCGGCAAACTTCTGGGCGAGGGAACCTTCCTTTCTTTGAGAAAAAGAAAGAAGAGAAAATAAAGATATGGAGCCTTACGGCTCGTTATTGCTTACCGGGGGTAGGTGCTGCACAAAGTGTCAGATAACACATGCAAAAAATAGAAAGCATGAAATTGACAAGATGTGCGGGGCACATGAGCTTTACTTATGCACGGGGTCTGCGCCTGGCTTTGTACAAAGGATTACATGCAACAGCGGCAAGACTTGTACAAAAGGTGGTTGCCGGAACAGGTTCCGACAACCGCGCCTTACGGGTAAAACTTACAAAGATGCTCAATATTCCAGGAGTTGCTCATCGGAATGCCATCTTCGGTCTCAAGGCGGACAGCGCCAGGCCTAGTGACTCGTTTCACCCGGTAAGGGCCTTCCCACTTCGGCGTCAACTTGTTGGAATTCTTGGCGGACTGAATGCGCCGAAGAACAAGGTCGCCTTCCTCGAGACTTTTGGCATTAACTTTGCGGCTATGGTAGCGGTGCAAAGCTTGCTGGTATCGAGCAGCTCGTACATCGGCCTGAAGACGGTCTTCCTCAAGGAGCAGCGCGTCATCTTGTCGCAGCTGCTCTTGCTCAAGCTCATCATAAGCGAGCACTCGAGGTGTCCCGTATACGAGTTCCATGGGGAGAACTGCCTCTGCTCCATAGACTAGAGCGAAAGGTGTCTGGCCAGTGGCTCGATTTGGCGTCGTCCTGATCGACCAAAGAACCACCGGCAGCTCCTCAATCCAGTTCTTTCCGCACTTGCGCAGCCTGTCAAAAGTCCTGGTCTTGAGCCCGCGCAACACTTCAACATTTGCCCTCTCCGCTTGACCGTTGCTTCTCGGATGAGCAACAGAAGCAAAGCAGACCTTGGCGCCAAGATCTTGGACGTACTGCATGAAGGTGCGGCTCGTGAATTGCGTACCATTGTCGGTGATGATCCTGTTAGGGATCCCGAAGCGGCAAACAATCGACCTGAAGAACTTGATCGCCGACCGTGTCTGTCACCTTCCTCATCGCTTCCACTTCGCCACTTTGTGAACTTGTCGATTGCAACGCATAAGTACTCAAAGCCCCGACAGCTCGGGAAAGGGGCCGAGGATGTCGAGCCCCGCACCAAAATGGCCAGGATAAAGGGATCGTCTGGAGAGCTTGAGCTGGCTGGTGTATCTGCTGGAATGGAACCGCACACTTCACACTTGGTTACTTGCGCAGTTGCATCCTGGAGGGTTGTCGGCCAAAGAAACCCCGCCGGAACGCTTTGCGGCAAGTGCTCTTGCGCCAATGTGGTGACCACATATGCCTCCATGTATCTCTGCCAACAGCTTTTGTCCATCTTCCCGGTGAATACACTTCAATTTCACACCGTTGAGTCTTCTTCTGTACAGTGTGTTGTTGACAAACTGGTACATACTTGACTGTCGGGCTACTCTTTCCGCTTCTTCTTGCTCTTCGGGAAGTTCTCCTGTCTGAAGGAAACGGACAATCTGCATGCCCATGCTGGAGCTTGCGGCTCGACAACAAGGACTAAAGGCACATCTGCTGCTGCGGAACATCCGCTTCTCGGCGAGAACTCGCGGCTCAGCCGGAGCTTATGTTCCCGCAAGCTTGCCGAGCAAAACTTGTCGGGAGCGCCTCGCTTTGATGGAAAAAACCCTAGGGCTTGCCGGAGCAGATCGCCTCAAAGACTCTTGGTGTTGATCTTGGGGACCTTCTTAGCGGTGGCTTCGGGAGCTCTGCGGAAAATAGTCACCGAAATCAACTTCCTCTTCTTGCTCTGTTCATTGATGGCGTTATAGACGGTTGAGTCGGTTTGAGCACAAAGATCCTCGGTTCCATTGTAACTTAAGTCGGCGCGCACTTCGACAGTCCATCGGCAATGTCGTTCTGAGCTCTTGGAACATGTTCCATCTGTAGGCCGTCAAAGTGCTCTTCTAACTTTCTCACTTCATCAACGTAAGCTTCCATCAAAGGACTCTGATAATTCTTGTTCACTTGGCGGACGACAAGCCGCGAGTCACCCCTGACAATGAGTTTCTTGATCCCAAGGTCTGTTGCGATCCTGAGACCGGCAAGCAAACCTTCATACTCTGCGGTATTGTTCGTTACTTGCTCCTTGGGAATGTGCATCTGGACTACGTACTTGAGGTGCTCTCCGGTGGGTGCGACAAGTAGCACGCCCGCACCGGCGCCTTGCAGCGAGAAGGCACCATCAAAGTACATCAGCCACTCTTTGCTTGCTTCCTTGACGGGGATGCTCGTTTCTGGAATTTCTTCATCTGGTGTTGGCGTCCACTCTGCTATGAACTCTGCCAATGCCCTGCTTTGGATAGTTGAAGTGCTCTCAAACTTGAGGCCAAAGCTTGATAGTTCCAGTTTGCTCCGGTGGTGGTGGGTTCGACGCGGACGGAACAGCTGCCTCCGAAGCCTTCTTCTTCGGTGGCATGTCGATGAAGATGATGAAGATCTAGCTCGTGTGAACGCCAGATCAGGTTCACACAACCTCGACGCCCCCTACTTGGCGCGCCAAAGATGTCGGGGAAGCTGATCCACGAACACCTATGGGACCGGCGGACCGAGCCCCTTTCGGTTCGGCGGGGGGCGGAGATCGCACGAAGAGCGGATCAAGGTGAAGCACACGAGTAGTTTACCCAGCTTCGGAGCTCTCCGGAGAGATAATACTCCTACTGCTGCATGTCTGATTGTATTAAGTTCTTGCTCGGGGCGCTGAGTGCTACAAAGACACACTAGCTGCTAACAAGACCGAGCATGAGTGTTTTCTGGCCTCGAACCCCCCTCTACATTGCGCATGGGCCTCCTTTTATATGCTCAAGGGGTCACCGACAGGTGGCAACGTAGACAAGGGTAAAAATGGAAAAGGAGTTGCGGTTGGTACACCTACTTGTACAGTGTATCATACCTAACCCTGACGGCAGGGGACAAAGGCATTAAATGCCCGTTTGCGTCGCCCAAACAGTGCAAAAAGGGACCGTCAGGGACGCCACCGCCGCCACGATGGCAATCTTGTCGGCGCCGCTGCCACCTCGCACCACCGGGCTGCACAACCTCTTGCCACGCGCTACCGAAATGTCCTGGCGACACATTGGTGGATGTCTTTGAGCACGGCACAGTGTGGTAGCTTGCGCGACAAGCGCCTTGCCGCGATCGTTGTCTTGTCGCGTCGGAAGCTTGTCGCCATCGGCCTTGCCGGACGCGTGGCGCGTCGCGCAAGTTCCTTGAGATGCCTTAGTTGGCCTTCCCGGCAAGCTCCTCTTGCCGGGGCCTTGTCTCCTTGGCTTGTACACTTTGTTCTTGAATGGCTCCAAAGGAACCACGGAGGACCTTGGCGGTCACCCGGCAAGCCTTGCCGCAGGTGTCAAGCGATCGCCGTGCACAAGTTCGGGATACTAGGGTATCCCTACTCTAGTACACCAACAATCATTGATTCTTCCCATTGGTTTTTTAATGGTGGAATCCGCAAGGTGCAAATTTAAGGAGCAATCATCAAGATCATGGAAACCTAGAATATCCCATAAAGTTTTCGGAATCGTGGAAACACTAGCACCCAAATCACACAAAGCAAAACACTCATAATCTTTAATTCTAATCTTTAATGTAGGTTCCCACTCATCATTAAGTTTTCTAGGTATAGAAACTTCCAAATTAAGTTTTTCATCGATTGCATCAAGGCATCAACGATATGTTTGGTAAAAGCTTTATTTTGAATATAAGCATGAGGAGAATTAACAACGGATTGCAACAAGGAAATACAACCTTTAAAGAACAGTTATCATAATCAAATTACTTGAAATCCGAGATAGTAGGTTCAATATTATTAGAAGTTGAGGATTCTTCAATCCCACTTTTACCAATTTTAGCATCAAGATCTAAAGACTCAATTTTTGGGACGCCTTCTAGGCAAAGTTGATTCATCATCAGTCCCATAATCATCAAAATTCATATTGCAAAACATAGATCTAATCGGAGACACATCAATAACTTTAAGATCCTCATCATTATTTTCATGTAAACTAGAAGAACACGCTTTTATAAAGTTATCTTTCTTAGCACGCAATCTAGCGGTTCTTTCCTTGCACTCGTCAATGGAAATTCTCATTACTTTGAGAGACTCATTGATATCATGCTTAGGAGGAGAAGATCTAAGTTTAAGAGAATCGACATCAAGCGAAAGTCTATCAACATTCCTAGCCAAATCATCAACTTTGAGCAATTTTTCTTCAAGCAAAGCATTAAAATTCTTTTGAGAAATCATAAATTCTTTCACACTATTCTCAAAATCAGAGGGCATCTTATTAAAATTACCATAAGAATTATTGTAGGATTTTCCATAATTATTAGAAGAATTACTAGGGAAAGGTCTAGCATTAAAGTTTCCACTATAAGCATTGTTTCCAAAACTATTCCTACCAACAAAATTCACATCCATGGATTCATTATTATTCTCAATCAAGGAAGACAAAGGCATATCATTGGGATCAAGAGGAGTATTTTTAGTAGCAAACATATTCATAAGTTCATCCATCTTTCCACTTAAAACATTGATTTCTTCTATAGCATGCACTTTTTTACTAGAAGATCTTTCGGTGTGCCATTGAGAATAATTAGCCATAATATTATCAAGAAGTTTTGTAGCATCTCCTAACGTGATTTCCATAAACGTGCCTCCTGCGGCCGAATCTAAGAGATTTCTAGAGGCAAAGTTCAAAGCGGCATAAATTTTTTGTATGATCATCCATAAATTCAACCATGAGTAGGGCAATTATGAAGCATCAATTTCATTCTTTCCTCAGATTGGGCAACATGTTCATGATCAACATGTTCATGATCAAGTTGTTTAAAATTCATGATCTCGCTCCTAAGAGTGATAATCTTAGCGGGAGGAAAATACTTAGAGATAAAAGCATCTTTGCACTTGTTCCAAGAATCAATACTATTTTTAGGCAAAGAAGAAAACCAAATTTTAGCACGATCTCTAAGTGAAAACGGAAATGACTTCAATTTGACAATATTGTTATCCGTATCTTTCTTCTTTTGCATATCACACAAATCAACAAAATTGTTCAGATGAGTAGTGGCATCTTCACTAGGAAGGCCAGCAAATTGATCTTTCATAACAAGATTCAACAAAGCGGTATTGATTTCACAAGACTCAATTCATTAAGAGGAGCAATCGAAGTACTAAGGAAATTATTATTATTGGTATTCGAGAAATCACACAATTTGGTATTATCTTGCGCCATGGCAACAAGTAATCCAACACACAAGCAAACGGAAAAAGGCAAGCGAAAAGAGAGAAGGAGATTGGGAAATAGAGGGCGAATAAAACGACAAGGGTGAAGTGGGGGAGAGGAAAACGAGAGGCAAATGGCAAATAATGTAAATGCGAGGGAGATGGGTTTGTGATGGGTACTTGGTATGTCTTGACTTGAGCGAAGACCCCCCCCCCGGCAACGGCGCCAGAAATCCTTCTTGCTACATCTTGAGCTTGTGTTGGTTTTCCTCGAAGAGGAGAGGGTGATGTAGCAATAGTCGCGTAAGTATTTCCCTCAGTTTTTGAGAACCAAGGTATCAATCCAGTAGGAGGCTCCTCAAAAGTCCCACACACATACACAAACAACTTGAGAACTCGCAACCAGCGCAATAAAGGGGTTGTCAATGCCTTCACGGCCACTTGCGAAAGTGAGATCTAATAAAGATAGTAAGAGAAGATAAATATATTTTTGGTATTTTATAAGATAGATGCAAAAAGATAAAGATGCAAATAAAAGTATATTGAAAGCAAATATGATATGAGATAGACCCGGGGGCCATAGGTTTCACTAGAGGCTTCTCTCAAGATAGCATAAGTATTACGGTGGGTGAACAAATTACTATCGAGCAATTGATAGAAAAGCGCATAGTTATGAGATTATCTAGGCATGATCATGTATATAGGCATCACGTCCATAACAAGTAGACCAACTCCTGCCTGCATCTACTACTATTACTCCACACATCGACCGACTCTTGCCTGCATCTAGAGTATTAAGTTCATAAGAACAGAGTAACGCATTAAGCAAGATGACATGATGTAGAGGGATAAGCTCATGCAATATGATATAAACCCCATCTTGTTAACCTCGATGGCAACAATACAATACATGCCTTGCAACCCTTTCTGTCACTGGGTAAGGACACCGCAAGATTGAACCCAAAGCTAAGCACTTCTCCCATGCCAAGAAAGATCAATCTAGTAGGCCAAACCAAACTGATAAATCGAAGAGACTTGCAAAGATAACTCAATCACACATAAAAGAATTCAGAGAAGATTCAAATATTATTCATAGATAAACTTGATCATAAACCCACAATTCATCGGATTTCGACAAACACGCCACAAAAAGAGTTTACATCGAATAGATCTCCACAAGAGAGGGGGAGAACATTGTATTGATATCCAAAAAGAGAGAAGAAGCCATCTAGCTAATAACTATGGACCCGTAGGTCTGTGGTAAACTACTCACAACTCATCGGAGGGGCAAGGATGTTGATGTAGAAGCCCTCCATGGTCGATTCCCCCTCCGGCAGAGTGCCGGCGAAGGCTCCAAGATGAGATCTCGTGGATATGGAAGGTTACGGCAGTGGAAATTGTGTTTCGTGGTGCTCCTGGATGTTTTTGGGGTACGTAGGTATATATAGGAGGAAGAAGTACGTCGGTGGCCGCCCGAGGGGCCCACGAGACAGGGGGCGCGCCCTACAGGGGGGGGGGCCTCCTATCTCGTAGCTGCCTCGGGTGCTTCTTGACTTGCAGTCCAAGTCCTCTGGATCACGTTCGTTCCAAAAATCACGCTCCCGAAGGTTTCATTCCGTTTGGACTCCGTTTGATATTCCTTTTCTTCGAAATACTGAAATAGGCAAAAAAATAAAACAACAATATGGGCTGGGCCTCCGGTTAGTAGGTTAGTCCCAAAAATGATATAAATGTGTAAAATAAAGCCCATAAACATCCAAAAGGGGTAATATAATAGCATGGAACAATCAAAAATTATAGATACGTTGGAGACGTATCAGACACCGGAGGGCCACCAGGGGGCCTAGGAGACAAGGGCGCGCCCAGTAGGGGTGGGCTCGCCCCCACCCTCCTGGCCAGGGTGTGGGCCCCCTCAGGTGTTTCTTTCGCTCAATAATTCTTATAAATTCCAAAAATAAGTTCCGTGGAGTTTCAGGATTTTTGAGCTGTGCGTAATAGGTTTCAATGTTTGCTCCTTTTCCAAATGTAATTCCACTGTTGGCATTCCCCTCTTCATGGTAAACCGAAAGTGCAACTAATCCCGGGTGGTTTTGGTAATTAATAACAACATATATATCATTGAACTAATTATTTCTTGAGAATATTTCGAAAGTTCAATGATATGGGTATGGCAATGATGATGATGTAGACCCTCAAAATGCTAAGGAAAACATTGGCAAAAGCTCAAGACTCTATTTTTGGTTTAGTGATCCAAGATCACATTGAGTCCATAGGAAAGCCAATACTATTAAAAGGGATGAGGTTATGATGATGATCTGGTTGCTCAAAGTGCTTAATGATTTATCTCTCAAACTATCAGCAATCTTTCATTCCAACATAAACTCATAAGTAATCTCGGTCCCACCGATTCCATAAACTCACCACACCGAGATGAACCACCTCACCCATATAGCCAAACCCTAGTAATTTCGGATTTTCCGATTCCAAACTCGGTCTTACGAAATTGGTGTTGCCAACCTTCTGTAACCTTCTGTACTCAAATCGGTGTCACCGAGATGAGAAAGTCGGTCCCACCGAAATTGGCAAACCCTAGACTTTGGAAGAATCGGACTAACCGAGATTGTATTTTCGGTCCCACCGAAAATCCCAACGTTCACAAGATTTGAACTTTCGGTCTCACCGAGTTGTCAACTTCGGTCTGACCGAGATTGGTCAAATGTGTGTAACGGTTGGATTTTGTGTGGAGGCTATAAATACCCCTCCACCTCCTCTTCATTCGTGGAGAGAGCCATCAGAAAGAACTACCACTCCTACCTTACATTTATGAGAAGAAAACTACCTACCCTTGTGTTGAGATCAAGTTGTTCCACTCACACCATATGAAACTTGATTTCTAGCCTTCCCAAGTTGCTTTCCACTCAATCCCTTCCTCCACCACAGCCAAATCAGTGAGGAGAGTTGAGTGTTGGGGAGATTATCATTTGAAGCACAAGAGCAAGGAGTTCATCATCACCAACACCATCTATTACCTTTTGGAGGGTGGTGCCTCCTAGATTGGTTAGGTGTCGCTTGGGAGCCTCCGTCAAGATGTGGAGTTGAACCAAGAAGTTTGTAAGGGCAAGGAGATCGCCTACTGTGAAGATCTACCCCGAGTAAGGCTAGTCCTCCGTGGGCGTAAGCCATGATGGCATAGACAAGGTTGCTTCTTCGTGGACCCTTCGTGGGTGGAGCCTCCGTGGACTCTCGCAGCCGCTACCCTCCGTGGGTTGAAGTCTCCATCAACGTGGATTGACGATAGCACCACCTATCGGAACCACGAGAAAAATCTCCGTGTCTCCAAATTGCGCTTTGCTCTTCTCCACCTCTTATTTACTACATGTGCAATTTACTTTCCGCTGCCACTACTCTAGAATTGCATGTGTAGGGTGATACTTGACTTGCTCATCATTGTGAACTTGCTAAAACTTGTCCTAATCAAAGACTAAACTTTTAAGTTGTCAAGTAGTCTAATCACCCCCTCTAGACATACTTCCGATCCTTCAAGTGGTATCGAGCTTTGGTCTCCATTGGATTGGTTTCATTGCATTGACTCCATAAGCTTGGTTTCACAACCTAGGAGAGTATGGCGCCTAGTGAGGGTAATTTTCGAGAGGTCCTTACTTTGATGGTTCAAACTTTGCTAGTTGGAAGCACAAAATGAAAATGCATATTCTTGGACATAACCTCGCCGCATGGGGCATTATTTGTGTTGGCTTGCAAGGTGAGTTCTTCGAGGAAGGAAAAGTTCCGGATCGCGGGCTACTGCGGATGAGTTGCGGATGTTACGAACAATGCTCAAGCTTGTGACATTCTCTTCAATGCTTTGTGTCCCGAGGAGTTCAACAAGATCAGCCGCCTTGAGAATGCAAAAGAGATTTGGGATACTTTGGTCGAAATGCACGAAGGTACCGAGTCCGTGAAGGAATCAAAGCTAGATGTTCTTCAAGGTCACTTGACAAGTTCAAGATGAAGGAAGGTGAAGGAGTCGCTGAAATGTACTCTAGGCTTGCTCTCATCACCAATGAGATGGCAGGCTTAGGAAGCGAAGAAATGACCGACCGATTCATCATCAAGAAGATTCTCGAGCTTTGGATGGAAAGTATGACACCGTGTGCACTTTGATCCAAATGATGCCAAACTACAAAGATCTCAAGCCTACCAAGTCATTGGAAGAATTGTTGCTCATGAGATGACACTTAAAGATAAGGAAGAGCTTCACAACAAGTCAAGTGGTGCTTACAAAGCTGCAGTTGAAGCTCCCACATCCTCAAGTGACAAGCTAGTTTCCAATGAAGAGATAAGCCTAATGGTGAAGAACTTCAACAAATTCGACAAGAGTAGAAGCAAGGAAAGAAGCTCAAAGTCTAGATCATATGATGAAAAGAGATCTTCTAGTCGTGATCGAAACTGCTACAATTGTGGAAGACTCGGACACTACTCAAATGAGTGTTCGACTCCCACAAGAGAAGAGAAGAATCTCCAAGAAGAAGAAGCTCAAGAGAAGAGTCGCCTCGAAAGAGAGAAGGAGTAGAGATGATCGTTATGAACGAAGACCCTCTCGGAGAAGCAAGGATTCGGAAAGGAAAGACAAGTCATCAAGGAGCTACACAAGAAGAAAACATCAAGCTCATGTTGGTGAATGGGTTTCCGCCCGACTCAGACAATCACTCCGAAAGAAGCTATCACTCCAACTCCGAATATAGTCAAGATGAAGGTGTTGCGGTCATGCTCTCGTGTCCTCCAACTCCAACTCCTATGACATATTTGATTCACCAAATGAGGGAATTGGAAGATGCTTCATGGCAAAAGGCCCCAAGGTATCACACCTGAATTCATTGACTTTGATAGTGATGAGGATGACTTGCTTGGTGAAGATGAGCTTTTACATGATAAATCTAGTGAGCCAAGTAATGATGAACATGCTAGTAGTCTTTATAGTCGAAAAGAGTCGAATGACAATGCTATGAAGGAGATTGAGCGCCTAACTAAAGAACTAAACACTCTTAAGTTAGCTCATGAAACAACTCAAGAAGATCATAGAGAGCTCCTAAGATCTCATGAGAAGCTACGCTTCGAGAAGCTCAATCTAGAGCAAGAACATGAGTTTCTAAAAGCTATCAATGACGATCTTCAAAGAAGAGTTCTTCATATCTTGCCAAACGACTTCTCTTGTCTAATTTCTTGCCACCTATTAAAACTAAGCATGACAAGCATAAGAAAAATTCTTCATCTAGAAGCAACATAATTAGTTCTAGTAGTTCTCTTGATTCCACTAACAATGTTTCAAGCCAAGTTTCACTTGAGCAAGAAAATAGTTTATTGAAAGGGATTATAGAGAAAGGTGTCTACAAGAGTCTTGCCGAAGCAAGAGCTTTGAGGAAATTGTTCGCAAGCAAGGAAGACACCGAAGAATCAAGGAATTGGTTTTGAGCGAAGGTTCAACGCCGAGGGTGTTGAATGGGAAGAAGGTCAATATCCCACTCCAAAGTTTGTTTCTCAAGAGGAGAAGTATGATCCTACTTCTTCCAATGTGGAACAAGCTCAAGATGACCTTCCACCACAAGACCACAAGCTAAAAGGCAAGGACAAGCTTCAAGAGGAGATTGATGCATTCATTGAAGCACCCAAGGCCATGGTCAAGTGGGTTCCCAAGGCAACCTCAAGTTCTACTTGACAAGCTCAACTACTACCCCAAGGATTCCCATCAAGATGATGTGGATCCCAAGAAGAAGAACTAGAGAGTTCTTGAGGGTGACTCCGCCAACATACTTCACTCACATTCATTTTGGCAAAGAACTTGTGCAATCAACTTCCACATCTTGCACTAGTTCATGGAGTCACAAACCCTCATGTTGGTAAGTCAAGGGACAAGGTAATCATTGTTTTCATGGACATCATCTATTGTGTACTTCAATCTATGTCCATGGATATCCTTGTTTGTTCCTTGTGGGACTAACCCATGTAGGTATTGAAAGTGCCCGAATCCAAAGGATTGCTCCCAACTCTTGATGATCTTCATCAACATTGAGCATCCACATCTTCAACATCTACATGAAGTCTTCAACGACAACCCAAGGTTAGTTTGACCCTTTAAAAGGGTTCTCACATCAAGGGGGAGCTTTGCTCTAAAGAATTGAGCTAAAGCATCTTCTAATGATGTGAACACATTAATGCTTTATGGAAAAGTGGTAACCCCACTTGAGCTTAAACGATGAGTATGACCTATGATCAAATGTTCTCATTTGACTCCTAAGTCAATATACTCATATATAGATGACCTAGTCATCGCCAAATTGTGTGCTAGTTGCTAGTGTTTTGTTTGCGCATGTTTGACACATATTTCATTTGCTATCTTATTGTGTGAGCATGTTGGATGCATGATTTAATCCATTCGAGGACATCCATTTGTTGCTTTGGTCTTTTGGATTTTTCTTTTTGACCAAATGGATGGACAAGAATGCCTAAGTTCCTCCCCTAGCTATCTATGCTTTCTTGTCTCAAACTCTATTCATGCTTATATCACAAACTTTGAACAAGACTTTTTCGGACAGACCGAGTGAGGAGCACTCGAGCCACCGATCCGTCAAAAGCCTAAATTCCAAAACCTTCTAAGTACTTTCGGTCAAACCAATATACTCAAATCGGACAGACCGAAATCACTTGGATTGATCTAGGTTTTCACCTCGGTGAAACCGAGTTGCAAATCTCGGCGTGACCGATGTGTGTAACTGCTTGCAGTTAACCATCTCGGTGCCACCGAGTTTTCCAACTCGGTCCCACCGACAGCCGAAGGGTATATATACCCGAGGGCAGCGCGCGTTGATTATTCCTTCAAAACGCCTCGCCCCCAAACCCTTCGCTGCCGTCGCCGTGGTCTCCGGATCGTCTCCGCCGTCGCCTGTGCGCCCTCGCCGCGGGTCTCCATCGCCGTCAACGGTCAATCTCATCGCGCCGTTGCCGCCGTAGTGAAGCTCCACCAAGTTGGGTGAGTTTCATCCCTCTCGTGCTTCAACCTCTGATTCAATGCACGATAGGTTTTGCCTAGTTTCTTGCCATGTTTGAAATCTTCCTATCCAAAGAGATTAGATCTTAGAACAAAATTCGAGTGAAAATTTTAGGGTTAGGTTTCCGCGAACACATCTCGGTGTGACCGATTCTACATTCTCGATCGACCGATTTGGCCTCTGCCATTGACCGCACTTTTCGGTTAAACCGAAGTTGTGCAAATCGGTAAGACCAAGTGAGGATTTAGTGAAACCCTAGTATTCTCGGCTAGATCGAAACCCATTTCGTCCAACCGAAAGTGGTGTGAATGGTCTGTTAGATACTTGGATTCACGAATTTAAGACTCGGTCGAACCGAAATGCATTCTGTGAAAACCTAAAACTGAAGTTTGAACTCATTCATTTTGCAAAATCCTCTGCAGTTTGTGATAACTCTTCTATTCGCCTATACCTACTCTATTCACAAAGTTGTCACCATGTCTCGATGCAAGTGACAGCCGAAACAGGTCTGAATCACCAGCTTGAGATTCCAAAGGCGCTTACAAGTCCCAAGCAAGCAGTTTTTCAGATGATGGAGAGAGAAGCACCCCAAGTGGTTTACCTCTAGCTGCCACCAGGCCGGAAGAAGAGGAATTCGATGAGGAGGATTCGACTTTGTTGCTTTGAGGAGGAGATTTCTTCCAAGCCTAAGAGGAAAGTGGTTGCCAAGGGCTATCAAGGGCAACAAACAAAGAAAGGCACCAAAGAAAGAGAAGAAGTCCACAGTTGCAAAGAAGCTGAGCATGGAAGAAGAAACCTCCAGCAAGATCAAGAAAACTTCCAAAAGGAAGAGGCTAGTTCATGATGAAGCTGATGATGACTCTGATGAGGAAGCACCCCAGCCTCCTCAGAAGCAAAAGTTGATGGGAGATGCCATCAGGGCAGGAGCACCCACTAAATCAGCTCCATCAGCTCCAGCACCAGCTCCAGTGTCTACTCCTCCAGCTCCACAGACTTCAGCAGAAGCTTTTGCAGATGCAGCTATCTCCACTCCATCGACGCAGACAGGAGCCGCCAGCAGAGTCCCTAGTGACGATTAGCTCTATACCTTTCGAACTTTTTGGTAACTTGTTGCCAAAGGGGGAGAAATTGTATAGATCATAGGACTTCGAGAGAGAGAGTGCTCGTTTTTGCTCTTTCGTTTGCGGTTTTCCTTGAGATACTTTTGAGTTTTCCGAGACATTTCGTGTGTTTGATACTACGTTTGCTCTATCTTTGATGAGTGCTTGATCATACTATGCTTGATGAGTGCTTAATGCTTATCATATTCTATCCATATCTTGTGTGACCATTTACTCATGTCTTGGTGATTGGGTGCATGCTATTCATTCTTATCATTTTGTGCGCTCCACCAAGATGTATGTGACATGGAAGAGTGACCCATGATCCTAATCGATTGTGCATTTGCATTCAAACGCAAATCTTAAATAATGCACAAATTTAGGGGAGCTCTTGCTTATCACATACTTCTCAAAGCGATTTACACTATTCATTGATTATATCTCTCGTCGAACCTTTGATCTATATGTTGTCATCAATTACCAAAAGGGGAGATTGAAAGTGCAACTAATCCCGGGTGGTTTTGGTAATTAATAACAACATATATATCATTGAACTAATTATTTCTTGAGAATATTTCGAGAAAGTTCAAGGATATGGGTATGGCAATGACCGATGATGTAGACCCTCAAAATGCTAAGGAAAACATTGGCAAAAGCTCAAGACTCTATTTTTGGTTTAGTGATCCAAGATCACATTGAGTCCATAGGAAAGCCAATACTATTAAAAGGGATGAGGTTATGATGATGATCTGGTTGCTCAAAGTGCTTAATGATTTATCTCTCAAACTATCGCAATCTTTCATTCCAACATAAACTCATAAGTAATCTCGGTCCCACCGATTCCATAAACTCACCACACCGAGATGAACCACCTCACCATATAGCCAAACCCTAGTAATTTCGGATTTTCCGATTCCAAACTCGGTCTTATCGAAATTGGTGTTGCCAACCTTCTGTAACCTTCTGTACTCAAATCGGTGTCACCGAGATGAGAAAGTCGGTCCCACCGAAATTGGCAAACCCTAGACTTTGGAAGAATCGGACTAACCGAGATTGTATTTTCGGTCCCACGAAAATCCCAACGCTCACAAGATTTGAACTTTCGGTCTCACCGAGTTGTCAACTTCGGTCCGACCGAGATTGGTCAAATGTGTGTAACGGTTGGATTTTGTGTGGAGGCTATAAATACCCCTCCACCTCCTCTTCATTCGTGGAGAGAGCCATCAGAAAGAACTACCACTCCTACCTTACATTTATGAGAAGAAAACTACCTACCCTTGTGTTGAGATCAAGTTGTTCCACTCACACCATATGAAACTTGATTTCTAGCCTTCCCAAGTTGCTTTCCACTCAATCCCTTCCTCCACCACAGCCAAATCAGTGAGGAGAGTTGAGTGTTGGGGAGATTATCATTTGAAGCACAAGAGCAAGGAGTTCATCATCACCAACACCATCTATTACCTTTTGGAGGTGGTGCCTCCTAGATTGGTTAGGTGTCGCTTGGGAGCCTCCGTCAAGATGTGGAGTTGAACCAAGAAGTTTGTAAGGGCAAGGAGATCGCCTACTTCGTGAAGATCTACCCCGAGTAAGGCTAGTCCTCCGTGGGCGTAAGCCATGATGGCATAGACAAGGTTGCTTCTTCGTGGACCCTTCGTGGGTGGAGCCTCCGTGGACTCTCGCAGCCGTTACCCTCCGTGGGTTGAAGTCTCCATCAACGTGGATTGACGATAGCACCACCTATCGGAACCACGAGAAAAATCTCCGTGTTCCAAATTGCGTTTGCTCTTCTCCACCTCTTATTTACTACATGTGCAATTTACTTTCCGCTGCCACTACTCTAGAATTGCATGTGTAGGGTGATACTTGACTTGCTCATCATTGTGAACTTGCTAAAAACTTGTCCTAATCAAAGACTAAACTTTTAAGTTGTCAAGTAGTCTAATCACCCCCCCTCTAGACATACTTCCGATCCTTCATAAACCTTGTAAAATAAGAGAGAATAGCCATAAGTATTGAGATATAATGTGTAATAACATCCCATAATGCAATAAATATTGATATAAAAGCATGATGCAAAATGGACGTATCAACTCCCCCAAGCTTAGACCTCGCTTGTCCTCAAGCGAAAGCCGAAATCAAAAAATATGTCCACATGTTTAGAGATAGAGGTGTCAATAAAAATAAAATACAGACATGAGGGCATCATGATCATTCTTATAACAGCAACATAAATAGATTTTATCATATGATTTCTTATGCTCAAGTAATGATCAATTCACAATGTCAAGCATGGTTGAGAAACTTCATTGGGAACTAGCAAACTGTAATCTCAGTCGTTGAAGCAATTGCAATTTATCATAACATCAGAAAGAGTCAAGAATAGAGCTTTTCAGCAAGTCCACACACTCAACTATCATGTAGTCTTCTACAATTGCTAACACTCATGCGGTACTTGTGGTTATAGAGTTTCAACCGGACACTGAGAAAGATAGGGGCTTATTGTGTTGCCTCCCAATGTATTCACCTTTAGTTGATGTCAACAATAGTAATCCATGCTAACTTACATCCAATTGGATATCTATATCATGATATTTCAAACACGAGGAGCTTGCCAAAGGATAAAATAAAAAAAGGGAAAGGTGAAGATCACCTTGACTCAAGCAAAAAGTAAAAACATAATGTAAAAGATAGGCCCTTCGCAGAGGGAAGCAGAGGTTGTCATGTGCGTTTAGGGTTGGATGCATGAAATCCTAATGCAAAAGAACGTCACTTTATATTGCCACTTGTATGTGGACCTTTATTATGCAGTCCATCGCTTTTATTGCTTCCACAACAAGATCGTACAAAGCTTATTTTCTCTGCACTAATAAGTCATACATATTTAGAGGGCAATTTTTATTGCCTGCAACGTGACAACTTACTTGAAGGATCTTACTCAATGCATAGGTAGGTATGGTGGACTCTCATGGCAAAACTGGGTTTAAGGATATTTGGAAGCACAAGTAGTATCTCTACTTAGTGCAAGGAATTTGGCTAGCATGAGGGGGAAAGGCAAGCTCAACATGTTTGGAAGGTCTATGACAATATACTTTAACTGAGATGTGAGAAAACATAAACCATTACGTTGTCTTCCTTGTCCAACGTCAACTCTTTTAGCATGTCATACTTAATGAGTGCTTCACAATCATAAAAGATGTCCAAGATAATATATTTGTATGTGAAACCTCTCTTTCCTTATTACTTCCTATTAATTGCAACGATGACCAAAACTACGTTTATCAACTCTCAACAACTTTTATGCCTCATACTTTCTATGTGTGAAGTCATCACTAACCATAAGATCAATATGAACTCTTTTATTCTCTACTTTCTCAAGATCATAGCAAGATAGCAAAGCCCTTGACTTGACACTAATCTTTATTATAGATAGCTCACGGACTCGATTACATAAAGTGATCACAAAGCAAAACTCAAAGCTACTTGATACTAAAACTTCAATCTACTAGATCAAGATACTACTAAAAGGATCGAACTAAATAAAACAGAAAAGATAGGAGTGTGATGGTGATACGATACCGGGGCACCTCCCCCAAGCTTGGCAGTTGCCAAGGGGAGTGCTCATACCCATGTAATTATGTCCTCGGAGGTGGTGAAGTAGGAGTTGTTGATGATGTAGGCTTGTCGTCCATCTTCCAAGGCATAGGCTCACCATCATAGAAGGATGATCGAGTCTCCGGAATCCTTAAATCTGCATCCAAACTCATCCTCTTGAATCTATATTCATACTCACAGTTCTGGTTTTGCAAATCATAGATCTGGGCTTGGAGGTGCTCGATTTTCTCTTGAAGCTTGAAGATGGTCTCCCCAATGACTTTGGCATCTAGCTTGTGGTTGTTGGTCAACTCCATGATCATCATCTGGTTGGCGTTGAGGCCACGCTCCACCATTCCTTGGCACTTGAAATCTTTCTGCTCCACGGCCTCGAGCTTTATCTCCACGCCTTCGGTACTCCTTGGTCCCTCCACATCGCAGATGTGCAGCACCCCTCACGCATCTCAATGGTTTGAGGGTGTTGCGGCACCTCTGCGAGATAGGGGTTGATAACCCTCTCAAAAAACTTGTCCTTGGGAGCGCTTGGAGACGCCATGATGCTCTAGATCTGTAACAGAAAACAGCTCGAAATGAAAACAGAGGATATTTGCGTGATACGGTGGTCAAAACATTCGGGATTTTATATAATGATTTTTTACCGACCAAAATACGTAACGTGTAAGAAAACGGAGTCCGGAGGCACACGAGGTGGCCACAAGATAGGGGGGTGTGCCCAGGAAGGGTGGGCGCGCCCTCCACCCGCGTGGAGGCCTCGTGCCCTTCCCGGACTACTTCTTTCTTCCTAAAATTCTTAAATATTCCAAAACTGATAAAAATTGCCATTCGAATTGTTTTGGAGTCGGTTTACTTACCGTACCACATACCTATTCCTTTTCGGAGTCTGGAGCATTCTGGAAAGTGTCCCTTATGTATTCTTCCGGGGTTACGGTTTCAATAATATTAGTTTCAACATTGATAGGATTACCTGAGATGTAATGTTTAATTCTTTGACCGTTCACCACCCTGGGACTTGTGCCTTCGAAGTTGTTGATTTTTATGGCACCAGAACGATAGACCTCCTCGATAACGTAAGGACCTTCCCATTTAGAGAGAAGCTTTCCTGCAAAAAATCTTAAACGAGAGTTGAATCATAACACATAATCACCTACGTTAAACTCACGCTTTTGTATCCTTTTGTCATGCCAGCGTTTGACTTTTTCTTTGAATAGCTTGGCATTCTCATAGGCTTGGGTTCTCCATTCATCAAGTGAGCTAATATCAAACAACCTCTTCTCACCGGCAAGTTTGAAGTCATAGTTGAGCTCTTTGATAGCCCAATATGCTTTATGTTCAAGTTCTAGAGGTAAATGACAAGCTTTTCCATAAACCATCTTATATGGAGACATACTCATAGGATTTTTGTATGCAGTTCTATAGGCCCATAATGCATCATCAAGTTTTTTGGACCAATTCTTTCTAGATCTATTGACAGTCTTTTGCAAAATTAATTTGAGCTCTCTATTGCTCAACTCTACTTGACCACTAGACTGCGGATGATAAGGAGATGCGATTCTATGCTTAACATCATACTTAGCAAGCATCTTATGGAAAGCACCATGAATAAAATGTGAACCACTATCAGTCATAAGATATCTAGGGACTCCAAACCTTGGAAAAATAACTTCTTTAAGCTTTTTAATAGAAGTGTTATGATCAACACTACTAGTTGGAATAGCTTCTACCCACTTAGTAACGTAATCAACAGCAACTAAAATATGTGTATAACCATTAGAGGCAGGAAAAGGTCCCATATAATCAAAGCCCCAAACATCAAACGGTTCAATAACAAGAGAATAATTCATAGGCATTTCTTGACGTCTACTAATATTACCAATTCTTTGACACTCATCACAAGATAAGATAAACTTACGAGCATCTTTGAAGAGAGTAGGCCAATAAAAATCGGATTGCAATACCTTGTGTGCAGTTCTATCTCCAGCGTGGTGTCCTCCATATGATTCAGAGTGACACTTGCGTAGGATATGTTCCTGTTCATGCTCAGGTACACAACGTCTAATAACACCATCTACTCCTTCTTTATAAAGGTGTGGGTCATCCCAGAAGTAATGTCTTAAATCATAAAAGAACTTTTTCTTTTGCTGGTATGTGAAACTAGGAGGTATAAATTTAGCAACAATGTAATTAGCATAATCAGCATACCAAGGAGCAGTACAAGAAGCATTAACGATCGCTAATTGTTCATCAGGAAAGCTATCATCAATAGGTAGTGGGTCATCAAGAACATTCTCTAACCTAGACAAGTTGTCTGCAATGGGGTTCTCAGCTCCCTTTCTATCAATAATATGCAAATCAAATTCTTGGAGCAAGAGAACCCATCTAATGAGTCTAGGCTTAGCATCTTTCTTTTCCATAAGATATTTAATAGCAGCATGATCAGTGTGAATAGTAACTTTGGAATCAACTATATAAGGTCTAAACTTATCACATGCAAACACAACTGCTAAGAACTCTTTTTCAGTAGTAGCATAATTTCTTTGGACAGTATCAAGAGTCTTACTAGCATACTGGATAACATTCAATTTCTTATCAACTCTTTGCCCTAGAACAACACCTACAGCATAATCACTAGCATCACACATAATTTCAAAGGGTAAATTCCAATCAGGTGGCTGAACAATAGGTGCAGTGATCAAAGCCTTCTTAAGTATTTCAAATGCTTCTACACAATCATCATAAAAGAAAAAAGGAATATCTTTTTGCAATAAATTAGTCAGAGGCCTAGAGATTTTCAAAAAGTCCTTAATGAACCTCCTATAAAAACCGGCATGACCAAGGAAACTTCTTGTACCTTTTATGTCCTTGGGGCATGGCATCTTTTCAATAGCATCAACTTTAGCTTTATCAACCTCAATACCTTTCTCAGAGATCTTGTGCCCCAAGACAATGCCTTCATTAACCATAAAGTGACACTTTTCCCAATTCAAGACGAGACTAGTTTCTTCACAACTCTGCAAAACTCAATCAAGGTTGCTCAAGCAATCATCAAAAGAGGATCCATAAACGGAGAAATCATCCATGAATACCTCACAAATCTTTTCACAAAAGTCAGAGAATATAGCCATCATGCATCTTTGAACGGTAGCAGGTGCATTACATAAACCAAACGGCATACGTCTATAAGCAAAGGTACCAAAAGGGCAAGTAAAAGTAGTTTTCGATTGATCCTTAGCTGACACAGGTATTTGAGAGAAACCAGAATAACCATCTAGAAAGCAAAAATGTGTGTGTTTGGATAGTCTTTCTAGCATTTGATCAATAAAAGGTAAAGGGTAATGATCTTTCTTAGTAGCTTTATTTAATTTAAAAAAATCAATTACCATCCTATAACCTGTAATAATTCTTTGCGGGATCAATTCATCTTTATCACTAGGAACAACGGTAATACCTCCCTTTTTAGGAACACAATGGACAGTGCTTACCCAATCACTATCAGCAACGGGATAAATTATACCTGCCTCAAGGAGCTTTAGTATCTCCTTTCTTACCACTTCTTTCATCTTAGGATTCAATCGTCGTTGAGGATCTCTAACTGGTTTGGCATCATCCTCCAAATTAATTTTGTGTTGGCATAACGTGGGACTAATGCCCTTGAGATCATCCAGAGTATCCAATGGCAGCACGGTGCTTCTTCAGAGTTTTCAATAATCTTTCTTCTTCTTGCTCTGAAAGGTTAGCACTAATAATAACATGATATATTTTCTTTTCATCAAGATAAGCATACTTAATATTATCTGGTAATGGTTTGAGCTAAACACGGGATCACCCTTGGGTGGAGGGGGATCCCCTAGAATTTCAACGGGAAGGTTATGTTTCAGAATAGGTTCCTGCTGAAGGAACACTTTATCTATTTCCCTTCTTTCCTTCATAAACATATCGTTTTCATGGTCTAGCAAATATTGTTCTAATGGATCAGTAGGAGGCACGACAATAGAAGCAAGACCAACAATCTCATCCTTACTAGGTGATTCTCTATCACGAGGTTGTCTACGAAACTTAGCAAAATTAAACTCATGAGACATACCCTCTAAGCCAATTGTGATAGTATCCTTTTCACAATCAATCCTGGCATTAACTGTATTCAAGAAGGGTCTACCAAAAATAATGGGACAAAAATCGTCTTGTGGGGAACTAAGAACAAGAAAATCAGCAGGATATTTAACCTTCCCACACAAGACTTCAACATCTCTAACAATCCCAATTGGTGAAATAGTGTCTCTATTGGCAAGCTTGATAGTAACATCAATAGCTTCCAATTCAACGGGTGCAATATCATGCATAATTTCTTTATATAAGTCATAGGGTATTGCACTAGCACTAGCACCCATATCACATAAACCATGATAACAATGATCTCCTATTTTAACAGAAATAACAGGCATGCCTACCACAGGTCTATGTATCTTAGCATCTGGTTTAACAATATCAGCAGTCTCACCACAGAAATAAATAACATGCCCATTTAAATCATCATCCATGAGGGGGGGGGGGGATTGCAGATGATGTGGTGTAGGTGGTGGTGGAAGACAAGAAGAAGGCTACGACCCCCCGTCGCTCGAAGCGCCTCCAAGGTCGCCACGACTACGATAAGTAGATTTACCCCATTCAGGATGAACCTGATTCCCTAACCCCCTTGTACTAAAAAAGGTTGTATGAACCCTAGAATCCATCGGCGCTATGATGAATCGGGTGCACAAATCCAATTCCCCAACCCTCTTTGTATTCAATCCCCTCCCTATAGCGAATCGTGTCCGGAAATCCAATCTACCGCGAATCGAATGCAATAAATTGAGAGAGAGGGTGAGGGCTTACCGTAATACCGTCATTGCCGATGTCTTGCCGGTGCGCTGAAGAATCCGGTGCTTATCGCCGCCTAGGATTGGCTTGCAGTTCGTCGCTGCGGTGCTCACCGTCGCCGATGTGAGAGTGGGAAGAGGAGAGAGAGAGCGGTGAGGGAAGCAAGGTGAGGGTAATTTATGTCGCGGCTTCAAGAAACAATGCGACGCCTCGAGGCCGCCTCCACGCATGCGGCCGCCCACGCCCACATGCCTCAGGTTACATTGCTCGGGCCTGGTTGTGCAAAAACGGTCGATTCGGCCGTTACCCAGAGCCAGACCCAAAGGTGCTTTAAGGTTCGTCGTGCCAGCTTTTGGATGCGACTCACTCAATTAAACGAATCACTTCCTTTCCATGCAGGCCTGGCCGAGCTTAATGCGAGCAAGCAAATGCATCCATAGTATACTTGGTGGGAGCGCATATTCCCCTTTCGCGGCGTCGTGAGATTTTTCTTTTGAAAAGGAGGATAACCCCCGGCCTCTGCATCAGCACGATGCATGCAGCCATATATTATTAATAGTGCAAAATCCAGCAGTCGAACACCATCGACCCGGAAATAGATCGGAAAACAAACCCTAAGGCCGTATACCTGGCGACAGTACCTCCCCCAGATGCCACTAATCCCTATGATACAAGGCACAACATAAACGAGAATACACAACTCCTAGGCTATGCCTTCAAGAAGGAATCGCCGCACGTGCACCGATGATGGCGAGTCCACCACATGGTTGAACTCTGGATTCTCACCCTCAAAGTCTAGCTTCAATCCACCACCTTTAGCAAGGACACGACACAGCGCGCAACGACATAGTCTGATCGGAGATCGTTTCCACCAGAGTTCATAAACTCGTCGCTGAAGCCGTCTGTACCATCCGCCCTTATCCGTCTACCGACACCTCAACAGCCGGATACCTCTGGAGGAGACAACGGAAGACAAAGACGTCCCATACCGCCTGCCTCCCGCTACTGTCGCACCACCTTCGATCCGACAGCAACAGGCTAAACATGACACCTCCACCGGAGCCATCATGCCTCACCTGCCGGTAGCAGGCATGACTTGACGTCTTCATATAAGACGCCGTGCGTAGCATCAACCTGCCGGTGACAAGCACCAACCGAAAACTCCGAAAGAGGCACGAGTGTCACCTGTCGAGCCGCATCGAATCCGATCTGTTGCTGGAAGAGGCATCCCATACCGCCACCAGCCTTCGGAAGGCTGTCACCACCTCGAGATCCAGACTCCGAATCGGCCACACGATCCCAGCGTCTGAGATATGTACGTCTTGCTCAACTGGTTGATGCAAAGTAAAGCAACGTGTAATAGGCGACGCATATCCTCTCGAAATGCGGATCACTAGATTTTCCATGCTCTCTGTGCAGTGCAACGTGCCCAACGTCCATCTCAGCTC